>BROG01001782.1:0-28305 GCA_030159075.1 Atrina japonica | reverse complement strand
ATTCTAATGAACTTGAACATTGATTATTAATCGGTACTTCTTAATTTCCATTTGTTACAATTTTGATTGGTAACATTTCATTTGAAATCTGGTGTTGTTAGAAAGGTGCGTAACATTTTGATTAAGAGAGTTGTTCGGGTTTATAATTTCTGTGCAATCTGTGTCTCTTAACTTCCGTCCGTCCTCGTTATAGTTTTATTTCTTATAAAGCCAACGTTTTCTCTTGAAAGATTTAAGTATAGACTTACTTGCTTTGCTCAAACAGACAACTGGGCAATGCTATGTTATATCTACATCTAGAAAGGGATGAGGTACGACACGATATTCGATAACATTCAGGCTGTTTGAACTAAATAAGAGTAGAATTCGTGAGGCTAATTCAAGTTGGTTTGTCGACGAGATGTCTGAGGTTATTGGCATTCAATGTATTTACAAGTTTAGGGAAGCAACGTTTAATAATGATACAACGCGCTAATTCAAAATAATATGCAAAAAGATTTCAGCTGTCCGAAAGGTTGTTTGGTGGTTGATAAAAGTACCTATTAGTTTAGAACTATCACCATATACATCCAACACCCTCACGTCTAGATCGATTCGTCTTTTACACGGTAGAGGGAATTTATGACATACTATTTCTCTACCCAGCCTTATCTTGTCTATCTTTTCGAACGGGAATATCGATTTCCTCATACTTGATATATGCAGTGCGAATTGTGATAGAGAGTTAGCTGTCGATGAAGCATAGGACATCAAATTCATGTAAATTTGTGTTTAGAATATCAACTTTGGGTTTAAGACTCACGGGTGTTTAGATGTATTATTGGAAAATAGGGACCACTCTCGTTAATCAGGAGGTTTAAATTTAATAAGGGATCCTGATCACTCTAAACAAGGTACTGGATAAATTTGATGAGATGGGGCCACTATGTAATATACGTAAGGTTGCTAATACCTGAGAAAATTACCGCATTCGACACATTTGACGGTTATGTCCCTATAAACGTCTCTCTACATTTTTACATGCGTTCGGTAATCTTTTCTTCTGGTTGACAAGAAGATGTGCACCTGGAAACCCGTAAGTAAAAGTTTATCTGTACCACCCAACCCCCGGGATAGAATAGTAATAACTACAACAACTGTGCCTTGGCAAAATGTAGCTGTTTTCTGTCACTTCGGCTATTAAGCGCCCGCCATTTATTCTGTAGCGGAATGGGCATCTAATGGGTTGAATACAGAGATACGGTATAAGAAGAGTATTCTTACGATTTATATCACCAAGTTTACCTTTAACGTCATGTACATAAGAGTGACGGCTATTATGATATATGCGTATGATTAGTACAAGGTGGTGGGACAGTGCAGGCCATTGAAAGAGCGAGAGCATCCGTTTTAACGTTTTAAAAAATATAGACAAATTCACTACTTTAATGGTCGATAAAACTAATTCGTTATCCTTGTTTACTTCTGTTAGCCCTGTAATAATACGATTCTATACAGTGTCAGTAGTCAATGAGAGAGAACCCCACAATCAGGTGATGGCATTGTATTTGATATCATGGTTAGTACACAGGATAAGACCAATATCGCGGGGTGTTCTATTACAGGGGGTTATATAGTAAATACTTTGTCATGTGATAGAGGTAAGATAGAGCTTTGACAGTGAATACAGCATAATGCTTATATGGCAATTATTAAACAAAGTCATTGTGGAAAAACAACCATTTGTACAATTCTAAGTTGAGCCCAGAATATTGTATAGGTGAGGATGCTTATCTAAGTGAAAATGGGACTGGTAACATGCGATATGAAGCGAGCGTCATATTAATTGATCTTTTATCTGTTAGTTGGTAGTTTTATGCAGGTTGGCTCAATGTCTAAACAGTTCCCTGATGGTAAGGCACACGGACTTTAGGTAGTATAGGCCTATATAGGATATGACGACAAGGTGTGGAAATACATGGTCTTTTGGAATGGTCATGTTTAGATATTAAAATATGATCTGGTTCTATTTATCAAAAACTTTGAGCTTCTAAATGCATTATTATGAGATGACAGTATATGCACATAGTGCGGTATAGCACATGTAATGAGTTTATATATCATAATAACACTTACCGGTGTATACATATAGGCATAGATGTATATTTGAGTCAAATATAATGTGCGTAGTTTGGGTATCAGGATTTGGATGTGAAAATGGACTTCATAGTATAGGGGTACAGCAGTGTTTACATCCCATATAGAACATCAAATGAGTTTGTATATCATAGTATATATATATGTATGTATGTATGTGTGCATGTATGTGTGTATGTATGTATGTATGTATGTATGTATGTATGTATGTATGTATGTATGTATGTATGTATGTATGAATGTATGCATGTATTTCAATGCCTTAAGTGATATATGTGGGGCTTCTAACTCTGAGTGATTTACACATTGGACTTTGATTCATGATTGAAGTCTCTTCCGTCTGGTCACTGCTGGTTCTAGTCCCGCTGGAACCGGAGCTGTCAATACGACCGGGTTGTGGGGGACTTGAGAGAATTTAAAACAAGTATGAACTTTGTTAATCCTCCCTGTGCCAATAATATATTTAAACTTGAAACTTTAACCGAAACGTTGATACCCACCACATTACTTCTTTGATCCAACCTAACATTTTAAACCCATATAATACAACTGCACTTGTTTCAGGTAAAGTAAGGTCAAATATGAAGTCTGGACCATGATCCATTAGCTGACCCCTATTAATACTTGGATCCATCCCGAAATGCAAAGCCAGATAATTCAATTGCACTTGTACCTCTGTCAATTACCAATAATTTGGAACTTTAAACAAAATGCTGATCCTCATCCCTATTACTTCTTTGATCCTACCCCCACTTCCCTCCCCCCCCCCCCCAAAAAAAGGGGGAAAAATCAAACCCACATAATTCAATTGCTCTTATCACAGGTAATCATAGCGGTCAAGTATACAGTCTATACCTTGATTAATTGCCGAGAATCTGCTTTTTGCAAAACTTTTAACAAAATGTTAATCCCTAACCCTATTACTGTAATGACCCCCAAACAAAACAAAAAATCAATTGTACTATGCCAATTCATCTATAGACAAAGTATGACGTATGTACCTCTATTTGCTTCAACCAAAACTTTAACCAAAATGATGATCTACCCCACAATTTTGATCCGCTGTCCGAAATTCAAACTCACATAATTTAATCACACTTTCCACAGGTAACCTACAGAGCAAGTTTGAGGTCTGTACCTCTATCTAGTTTTCCTCCACTTAAAATGATTTACTAAGATAAAATACGTTTTCCATGAGGAAACCCAGAATCAACTGAAAAGAAAACTAAGTTTAACTCATAAATGTGAATTTAGCGTATGATATACAATACAGTGATATACTTCTTATAATACAGTATAAATGTTCTGTCCACCCTGTCACTGGTGAACATCGGAGAAACTCTGACATCACGTTGATTACAGGTTATAAAGACACTTGTATATTTAGTTGTCTACATTTATTTATGTCCAGATAGGTTTGTAATATAAATAAAGACATTGCAATTATGCTTAGCATACTATTAATAAGTTGACATTCATGCATTCCCCACCTGAATATAATCAACCAAATGGCAATTTCATTGCAAATGTGTAATACGAACGTCTATGCTTGATGTTGCTATTGGCTGTTTTATTTTTAAACTAGTCTTGGTATTCAAAATACATGTTCATCTATTATTTAACATTCCTTTACAAATAAATAGAGACTAAATTTTGGCACACCTATCATGTTCCGGGTATTTTATTACAAACGTTTAACAGAACATGTGTATATATTGTATTACGTAATACATTCTTGCATAGGGTATTTCAGTTAGATCAATGAAAGTCATATACATGTATTTTAATACAAAATCGCTGTAATCGGAGACTATTTTATATCAAATATATTTTCCTCTAACGTTTACTAATTTCTCTTTTTTCTATCATACCTTTCACTATTTTAGTCTCTTAGATATTTCAAAATACGGAAATATACTTATTCCCAATAATCGTTTAAAGTAGGTAGGTAAGTAAAAAAGTAAGTAGGTAAGTAGGTAGGTGGGTACTAGGTAGATATACATGAATGTACTTTCAGGTACATAACAAAATCTCAAGTCGAATTTTGATACCGTATTAGTCAATTTTAAAAATCCCAGATATCAAAACATATATCGGACGCCAAAGTACATTTGAACCTCGCCTAAAGTCCACCTCGCTTAGGGGACAACTTCACATTTCAGACCACAGGGTTTCAATCTCTTTATAAATATTTGATCAGTAGAGAACATCGCTTTAGACACCAGGTCACTAAGAAGAACACTTTGAGTCAGTCGTTTAGATGGCCTTAATAGCAATGCTATACTGTATTAATATTCTGGATGTCCTGGATATATAAACAAATCTGTTAGAAATTATATAACTGCAGACCTATGGAAATCACAATGTGGGACCAGGTGTCACGGAGGAGTAAGTGCCCCCTGTTAACCGGTCACACCCGCCGGAAGTCCACTGTCAAATACAGTATGAAATTTGTGATTAACATATTCTCGCCACAGATAGCACATACGTGTCAACAACTGGTATCTTACATTAAACAAGCAATTGTTTGTGTGTCCCAATAACTCAGTGGTTAGCGCACTCGCTTCTAACCAATGACACCCGAGTTCGATCTTTGGATTTGACATGGGAGTATGTGCGATGATATGGTGGTCAATAAGTCGGACACTTGAGTTTTCTCGGGGTTCTCCCCTATTTCCTCCAACAACCATAGCAAGGTCCCCTGCACGCCAACATCAGGACCAAATAGAAGATCCTGCTATATACTTCTGATTATATGGGGTTTGTGAAGTTTACGTATCCAATACAAATGTAGTAGATGAAAATTAATCTCGGTTGTAGATACATCAAAAGAGTGTATTACTGGTGAACTCTTGACAAACCCAAACATCACGTTGATTACAGATTCTAAAGATACTTGGATATCTAGTTATGTACACAGCTGCTGCTGGATGGTCGTTTGTCTATAGCGAGTACAGTAACTGCTATGCCGGTACTACCTAAGCAGATAGTATTGAAGTGATCTTCCATTTCTTGTACCATACCTGACCTTCGCAAAAGAAAAAACAAACATGTAATTGTTTGTATCAGTGAATTCCCTTAGATATATTAAAAATTACATTTGGGTTAAGTTGTGTTTTTTCTCATAACAGTCAGCACAAGATTGAATATTTTTTGTTTTTCTTCTATTATGTTTTTTTTTTCTTTTTGCAAATCGCTAATCTTTATATTATTGATGTGACCTTTCACCCACAATAACTTTCTCCAGTTAATATGATTTACGAATTAAAACCACTGTCCGCGCGGAATTCCCGAAATCATTGTCGTTTAGATATTTTGTTATCTTCTCTTTCTTCATCCAAAAACCTGCTTGAGATTTTTTGCAATCAATAGTAAACTGTGTACCTGTTCCAATGGAGCCGTGCACAAAGTAAGGTACGCAATGAACAGACATTAAGCAAGGTATGATATTTCGCTTCCAGTCAGTTACGTAACTATATGACCCCGACATAACCTTCCAAGGTAGGACATGTTTAAAATATCCATCCCTTTTAGCTCTACCATTGATCCACAGAAAGCGACACAGTTAAGCTTTAAATTACAGTTTGTATAGACACCATGGGAATATTGCCATTTTGATGTGCGCAATATTTATAAATTGTTTACAAAATTTCCAGTAATAACATGTATACAAATAATATTAGATATTTATTGGATTATAATTGATGAAACACAGTAAACGAATTTACCTTGGACTAGCAATTACTAATGATAGGTCATTGCTAGTTTTGTACACGGACGCGTAGTCTACATCCTAAAACAGCCCAAGAAAGACACTATTCCAGATTGATTTTATTTATAAAATGAAAGGAAATGTTACCATGTATGCATATATACATGGATATTTAGCCCCCCAAAATCCAAAAGAACATAAAAACAAAAAACTAAAACAAACAAACAAACAAACAAAAAACACCCATATATCTGTCATATCTCTTATCTTTTCAAATAAAAAAAAAACAGTATAGAAAATGTTATTGTTTTCCCATTATATGCCAATGAAATCCCGATGTCTAGGGCAGATCGGAAGCCAAGATAACCTATTCGATGGGAATGCTTATTCCTTTATGGCACCTGGCCCCACCTTTTGATTTGGAGAGGTCCGTATTTGCCCAGTTTTTTTAGATTATTTTTTAGATATGTACACATTGGGATAAGATATATATATTTTTTTATATTCTGAGACGGGAGCTTTATATTGTTTACAGAGAACACCGTATCGACTATGGAACTCCTTTAAAGACGATTTCAAGCGTTACACAAAATAAGTGTGTAATGAAAACGTCATAGGCATGTAGCAGATAGAATATAGCTACTTAGAAACGGGACTTTCGTAATATTGGAATTGAATGTGTCGAGTTTGTCTTAAAGTTTGTCCTTTTCAGTCAACAGGAGTTAATCTAGGTAAGTCGCAGATGTGTTGCTCTCTGTCCACTCGTTGACCCCAACAGGATACATCTGACCGAGGTAATTCTGAAATTCTATTTTTTACAGGACATCGTCAATATACCTGCATTTAATATTCAACCGAGATGTTATCTGTTTATTTCCTTTGGATATCAAATAATGTATAAGTGTCACTTTAAATTTAAAAAAATCAGATACCAAAGTATAAATCAAAGAATGTCCAGGACATGAATACAAATCCGCTAAAAATGGACAAACACTGACCTCTGGAAACCAAGAGGTGCGATCAGGTGTCATGGAGGAGTAAGCATCCCCTGTCGACCGGTCACACCCGCCGTGACTCCACAGTCTAGTCCAATGAAACAAGTCAGGAGTGTGTCATTGTCACAATTGGAACAGACGTGTCAACAACCGCCAACAAAAAGGCAACTCAACATTTCACTTAGTGAAACAGAGTACTCGCAAAAAAACTATTATACCGACCGTAAAATTTGCGGAACGTTGACATTAAACGCGGTTTTCGATATCCCTGTGTCAATAATTTGTCAGTGAGTAGTTTACCTCTGTATATGAAATATTTATATGTTGTACACGCCCTGGCATATCGGATCATTTGTGAAATATAAACTCCATATGCGGGTGACTGAGGATATCACTACTTAAATGTGAACAAAATTACGATTGGAAAGTCGAAATCGTCGCGTTTTTCGTATAGCTTAGTTGCTAATATCCGTTGCATGTTGATGTTAATTGAAACGTTTAAGTATGAAGCGTGTGTGTTTGATTCTGTTGTATATTCAATTTCTAGTTCGCTAGGATATATCTCATTGACATCTGTATGAAAATTGGCATTATTAATCGACAAGACGTCATCGATATCTCTAAATTTCAAATCAAAGGACACAGCTTACTTTTTCTTCTTTTGATTCAGTAGTATCTGAATGAAGTCTGCTTCGTATGAATAAATGAAAAGGTCGGTCAATAAAGGAGCACAAGTGGTTCTCATAGGAATGCCGACAATTTGTTGAAAATGTACAACTCTGTTATATATATTCAGGTGCAAGTTAGCTTGATGATTGTAATATAATGTTCAACATAATTTGATTAGATATCAGCTTCAGTTATTATTGTTTAATTTATAGATCACCAGGCGCATTCGTAATTGTATTGTTAGACACTAGAACGACCAGTAAATTATTTCACATGTCATTCGTCCTTGTGTTATATATTGCTTTAAGTCCCGTTTTTTTTTCTCACTTTTCTTTACTAAAGGACTATTTTATATCTTGTCTCACTGGTATCTTTTATCTATGTTTTATATGTAAGTCTGTAGGAGTTCCCCGTTTAACGTGATGGCGAACAATTTGCGTTGATCTAGATTTATACAGTATATACATGTTGATTGTTTTTTTCTTTTCAAAGTTCAATGTTTTCTCTCATTTCACTGTTATTTGGAAAATATAAATGCCATTTGGTTTACCGTTAAAATTAGTGATGCTTTTCCATGTGTAGAATAACAACTCATTATTTGAAACTCCATTCAACACAGGAATGTGTTTTTATATTGCTATTCTGCAAGACCATAGATTTACACATTGACAGCTTTAGAAAAAAACTCACAATGTATCGGCGATTCCTGTAAGATATGGAGTTTCACCAGAAGGCCTTGAATGAGGATAGGGGAATCGCCTATACCCTGTCGCTTTTTGTAAATCAGTCAGAGGTAACCTAATTTCAATACTATTGTCCTAATGACAGAAAGACTTACAACCTTGATGTATGCGGGCTACTTCTGTTTTCTATTATCAAAACAATTATCTGACAACTATAAAATACACATAAATGAAAAGTTCTATTTCCACAATCTAGTTTCCATGTTCGGAATCCTAGACACCGCGGTGGCAAATTTATCTGTGTGAATTCATAGATGGCCAAGGACAGACAGGCAGGCAGACAGACAGACAAACAAGCAGGTAGGCAGGCAGAACACACACACACACACACACACACCCACACACACACACACACAAACACACACACACACATATATATATATATATATATATATATATTATATATATATATATATATATATATATATATATAGAGAGAGAGAGAGAGAGAGAGAGAGAGAGAGAGAGAGAAAGAGAGAGAGAGAGAGAGAAATAGATAGATGGATTAATTGATGAATAAACAGATTGAAAGACAGGCAGACAGACAGACAGACAGACAGATAAAGATAGATAGATAGATAGATAGATAGATAGATAGATAGATAGATAGATAGATAGATAGATAGATAGATAGATAGATAGATAGAAAGATAGATAGAACAAGGCTCATTATAGTCCAGCATGTTGTTCGATTTTCGACCTTGACATTTAGATTCAATTATGAACGTTAATACATTTCAATTCATTCCTTCAAAAACATAAACTGCCTTTACCTTGACTCGTCGAATACAATAACTGATAAACATCTTTATACAAGCGTATCAACAGGACTAGGTTTGGTAATTTAATGAGATATTATCTTTCTTACAAAGCCTATTACTAAAATAAAGGTGATCATCTGACAGACATTTAAAGTCCCTTATTATTCGTTTTTTCTCATTGATTTATTTATTTTAGTTCGTTTTGCCATGTTGAGTTTCGTTTAGGATTGTTTCGTTTCGATGTCGTGTCACACTTAACAGGTAAACCGAAAAGAGATTCTATGTAAAGAAACATAGACTACCCCGTCAATGTGTACTGTTACAAGATTGCCCGTTGGTTCTGATAGTATTTGTTCATCATTTCAATATATATCATGACAAATTGAATTATTACTGTTCATTTCATATCGGTAACATCAAAAGTATTGGTAATACGCAAGGTCAAGATTATATACTTCCCCTTGGTATTAGATTGCCCGCACCCTAACAATGTACGGGCGATTACCTCTAAGAGGATAGGGGAATCGCCTATAACCCTGTCGCTTTTTTTGTAAAAATCATCAGTAGGTAACCTCATTTCAATACTAGTTGTCCTAATGACAGAAAGACTTTTTGGTGTACTGCGGGCTACTTCTGTATTCTAATTATCAAAACAATTCAACTGACAACTATAAAATACACATAAATGAAAAGTTCTATTTTCATCCTATACACCGCGGGGCCAATTTAATCTGTGTGAATTCATAGATGGCCAAGGTCGACAGGCAGGCGAGACAGACAGACAATACAAGCAGGTAGGCAGGCAGAACAACACGCACACACACACACACATACACACACACACACACACCACACACATCAGAGAGAGTTCAATAGTCCAGCATGTTTGTTCGATTTTCGCGACCTTGACATTTAATTCAATTATGAATCTTAATACATTTCAATTCATTCCTTCAAAAACATAAACTTGCTTTACCTTGACTAATTCATATCGGTAACATCAAAAGTATTGGTTATATACGCAAAGATTCGCCCGTTGGTTCTGATAGTAAATTGTTCATGTTAACATCTAAGCAATGTTTTCTATCTCCCCCTTGGTAGTAGATGCCGCACCATACAATTCAGTTCACCTTCGACTTCCTGTTAACGTTATGTCTCTACTTCAGCTAGATAAAAAATAAATACATTTTATATGGTAAAGCCTTGGTCAATCGAAATACATATGGATAAATACGAGACATGGACGCTTCAGGAGCTCTGTGAGAAACTGAAAATACGTGGAAGAAAAAACAAAGAGTCAGTAGCGAGAAAACCGACATTTCGATTTTGCCTTACGTATCATGGGGGTTGGGTTGTAAGAGGTTGCAAGTTCGTGGTATTTTGTTTTCCTCTGATATCTCGTTATAATCGCTGGTCTAATATGTCTATTTGTTTTCTCCTTTTCATTACTAGATCAACGATGTACCACAAATAACCACTTAATAATCGGCCATTTAGAATACTGTGACCATTCTCGTCAATCACTTTTTTCACAATATTATGATTATTTAAATCAAGATCTGTACAGTAGGTCACACACTGTCAGGAGAAAAACATGCCAGTAGAAATAATTTTGTATCAATTTATTCCCTGTACCAGCGATATATCGCTGCCTGCCCCTGTCCAGACTAGGCCGACATTCTGCCCCGATTTTAGGTTACCTTTGTTTCGGTAAACTCGGGGCACAATTTCGGTCCAGACTTTCCTTCTTTAAAAAAATCATAAGGAAGATTTTTCAATCTGATGGGGAAAATTGATATTTTAGTAAAAATTTAAAGGAACATTTTAATTTTCATGGGGTAGATATGCAATTTTCTAAACGAAATTATCAAATTTGACATACAGATTAAAAGTCGTCCTGTTCATGAGGAATACTTGGCAGGTGTGTCAGTCTATATACACATGTAGTATACATCATGGAGGAAGTATTAACATTTATGACATTTTGCTTTTCTTTATCACATCAAAAATGCTACTAGAGTACATTGAACTGTGTAGTAATAACATGCAATCAGTTTCTGTGATTTGACAAGTAAGTTCATGTATATTTCTGTGTATGACATGCATATATGTTGGCCTTAATATGGAACTATGGCAAACCAATACTTAAAATAATGCATGTAACTTAGTTTTAAATTTCCATGAAATATGTGTTTCCTCTGGTGTGACTTTAATAGACTTGCTCTTAATTAGAAACTAGAAGATCTAGACTATATGTACGACCCAAACGGACATTCAAATTTTGTAAAGATGTTATCTAATGGCTAGGGTAGAAATGTGTGAGTTTACACCGATATGCATGTCAGTTAAGTTTAAAAGAAGGGATCATTTAATTGAAATTTATCAGCAAGAAACTATACACTGTTCAATAACAATTTGGTCTTAAAAAGAGACAATATAAAACTTTAAATAAATAATCAGAATTTTAATGCAATGTTTTCTTGTTCTATGTCTAACACTCATTACAATCATTGCAGGTAGAAAAAAATTAAGGACACAGGTACATAAACTGTTTCTTGTAATGCATCATTTGGTCTTTGCTTAATTGTCCGAATTAATTCACCCTCTAAGTATCTAAATGGCTGTGTTGATCAAAAATTGAAGTTAATAATACATTAGCTCTCCTCAGATCCCTCGTTGCCAATAATCACGACTTAAATTTACAAGGCATTCTACATGAGCTGCAATATTTTGGTTTTTTATGTCCACACAACAGCATAGAATACATGCATATGGTGTATAAAACATGCATGAATGTTGTATATGTACGTTTACAATATATATATATATATATATATATATATATATATATTATATATATATTATATATATATATATATATATTATATATATATATATATATATATATATATATATATATATATATCAAACTGTCGGCATTCCTATGGAAACCAATTGTGCTTCTTTATTGAACGAACTGTTTCTTCATTGATACGAAGCAGACTTCATTCAGAATCACCTGAATCAAAAGATGAAAAAGTTAGCTGTGTCTTTTGATTTGACATTTATATATATATCGACGACGTTTTGTCTGAAAAAATGTTGAGAAAAAAAAACTCAATTCAAATTTTGTCAATTAATAATGACAATTTTCATACATATGTCAAGGCGATATATCCCAGCGAACTAGTAATTAAAGATACAACAGAATAAAGCACACGCCCTTCATACTGAGACATTTTAAGTAATATGAACACAGACGGGGAATTAGCAACTAAGTTATACGATAAACGCGACGATTTAGTGTTTCCCATCGTAAATTGTGCACATTTAAGTAATAATATCCCTTAGTCACCCGAATATGGTTTTAATATTTCACAAATGATATGTCAGGGCGTGCACAACATATGGGTATTTATATACAAAGGTAAACTACTCACTGACAAATTATTGACACAGGGATATCGAAAACCACGTTTAATGTCAAAGTTCCGGAAATTTTATGGTCGGTATAATAGTCTCGTTTACGACTACTCTGTTTCACTAAGTGAAATGTTAAGTTGCCTTTTCGTTGGCGGTTGCTGAGACGTCTGTACCAATTGTGGTGATGATACCCTCCTCACGTGCTGCATTGGAATTGACTCTCGACTCCGGTGTGATCGGTCAACAGTGAATGCTTACTCATCCATGGCATATGATCCCACCTCTTGGTTTCTAGAGGTCCGTGTCTGTCCATTTTTATCGATTTTGTATCTATGTTCTATACATTTATTGATTTATACTTCAGTATATGGAATTTATATATTTCTTATATCTTTTTTATATATTTTATATAAAATTTTTCGAATTTTTATTAGAATCTCGCTTACAATAGCACTCCACCTAATAATGGCAATGTTATATTGTATTAATTTTCTCGGCGTTCTGGATATAAAAAAACAAATATGGTAAAACATATATCAACACGGACTTCTGGAAATCAAGAAGTGGGATTAGGTGTTATGGATGAGTAAGTGTTCCTTGTTCACCGGTCATGTCCGCCGAGAGGTCACGGTCAAATCGACATGAAATATGCGTGGAATAAATTCTCGTCAAAGATAGTACTTAAACAAATATAGATCTCAACAACTGGATCCAGCAGGTAACAATCAACTTTTGTGATTCCCGAATCACTCAGTGGTTCGCGCACTCGTTTCTAACCAATGCCACTCGGATTCGATCATTGGATTTGACAAGAGAGTATGTTCGATGGTTTGATTGTCACCAATCGGACACTTGGGTTCTCTCCGGGTTTCTCCTTTGTTTCCTCCCACAACCGCAGCAAGGACCCCTGCACGCCAACATCAGGGTCAACAAGAGACATTTGCTGAATCCAACTACGTACTTCTGGTTATATGGGGTTTTGTGAAGTTTTGGTATCCAATATAAATGTAGTAGATCAAAATAAATATCGGTTATAGGTACTCCAAAAGGGTATATTACTGGTGAACATTGGATAAACTCAGAGAGCACGTTGATTACGGATTCTAAAAATACTTGTATATTTAGATATCTATATTCATTATTGTCCAGATAGGTTTGTAACAGAAATAAAGACATTACAATTATACTCAGAATGCTGTAAATACGTTGACATGTATGCCTTCCCCATCTGAATATACTCAACCGAACAGTAATTTCAATATAAATGTCTAATACAACTTCACGAACGTCTATGCTTGATGTTGCTATTGAGTCTTTTTTTTAAGTTAGTGTACATATTTTTGGAATTCAACAAACTTGTTCGTTGAATATTTAACATTTCTTTACAAATAAATGTATATTTTTGGCACAAATATTATGTTCCGGGTATTTATTATAAATGATTAACAGAGCATGAGTATTACGTAATACGTATATCGGTTAGTCAGATCAATTCTAATATAATATATTCCAATATAACATCGCTGTAATTTTTAACTATTTCAGATCAAATACGTTCTTCCTCTAACGTTTAACTAATTTTCTTTTTTCTATTATACTTTTCTCTATTTCTTGTCTTTTAGATATTTCTAACAGAATTAAGAAAATTTACGTATTCCCAATAATCGTTCTCAGCAATATCAATTTGTCAGTACCGTATTATCAGCACCAGTATCACCATCACCTTACTTCTAATTGTATATTAGACGCACCTGGCCTTCACACAGTTGACTAATTACTTTCCAATACGTAAAGCAAGGTATTGAATGAAGTCAAATGTATCATTTCACAAAAAATCATAATTATCCTGTACATGTTTACTGTTTAATAAATGCAAAAATGTTCATGTAACAATTGTAATAATTAGTTAAAATATACAGATTTTGGAACACTGTACATTAACAACGTATTAAGCATTAAATAGAGTATGTTCGCAACGGAATGCCAAATGTACTTTTTTAATGTCATTATTATTATTAACTAATTAACAGCATTATTTAAGTGCAAATTTTGTTTGACTTATTGTAGTTCTCATAGACACATGGTTAATTTACTTTCGGTTTGCAGAGTGACATCAAAGCTACCGGTTACTCACTTTGTTGCGATCTATCTCTTGTGTTTTAAACCCCAACCATGATAGGCAGGTGAACAAGTACTTTTGCGTAAATGACACAAGTTATATATTTACCTGGTCCTATATACTGACTTTTAAAAATAAAACATCCTTGTATGTTGTTTGACTAATTTTCTATAACTCTGTCCAACACGAAATGTATGCAAGCTTGAACGAGTTGTTCCTCTTAACAAAAGTTTGTGTGATCATATGACATTGATCTATATATAAAAACAACATGTTTCCTAGGTGGAGGGGCCTCCTCCGTGGACGAGTGATAAGTGCGTCGCACTTTGAACCACGAAGCATCTCACTGCTGCCATCGCAGGTTCGAAGCCACCATGTAACCGTGTTCTTTACCACTGGATTCCGCCTTTTTATAACTGAAAACGCGTAAAACACTAGTGTCATTCAAACTGCCAAACATACTGTATGAGAATATTGATCTTGTTAATATTGAATACAGAACACAGAACATTATTTTGATAATATAAACACTAACGTTTCACATCTAAACAATATGTGAAATTGTTATCAGTATTAATAATAATTATTCGTTCGGAACTATTTATCATATCATACAAAAAAAGGTTTCATTTAAGTTTGTAAGCAAACAGTGGATATTAAATGTGTAGGCGAAGGTTTACAACGGTCAGTGACTCTACATGTTTTTTTCATAAAAAAAATGTTAAAAAAAAGAATATACTACCTTAAAATTAAATACATTTTCTTTCTTCGGTGTTTGGGTATTAAACGGTTTAGATATTTTGATTTACTATTTCCGTCTTATTTTAACAAAATTATATGACAAATTCGGATTTACACCTTTCTTAGTCTACTGAAATGTGTGTGTGTGTATGTGTGTGTGTGTGTGTGTGTGTGTGTGTGTGTGTGTGTGTGTGTGTGTGTGTGTGTGTGTGTGTGTGTGTGTGTGTGTGTGTGTGTGTGTGTGTGTGTGTGTGTGTGTGTTTAGATTCCTTTTATTTCTTTACATTATATCCGACGCCGGCTGTTTGGCCAAAATGATAGCAATTATCAATAATAGCTTAAATAAAAAAAAAAAAACGTACATGGAATGTAAGTTAATTCGATTTTTTTGCTGAAATTATTACATTTGCTCATAAAATAGAACCCATTGACACGAATCTTCATTGGTGCCGTTTTAAACATGTTCATAGATCCTAATATATATGAACACATGCCAAAACTGTTATTTCCAAGTGCCGATTTCCATATTTCCAAAGAGCCGAAAACACTTGATGCCAACTTGATTTTGGTACAAATATTATGATATTTCGCTTCCAGGCAGTTACGTATACTATATGGTCCCAAAAAATAACAAACAATTCTCAATTTTAATGTGTTAATCTTCCAAAGTAGGGCAAATTTATTTTTTTACTCCTGTTTAGCTCTATAAGTGGTCCACAGGAAGCGAAAAAGTTAAGCTCGGAAAATAATTATTTCTACTGTGATAGTTATCTTAAAGTATGCAGGTAAAAAAAGGTAAATTTGTTTGTTTTTTGTTTCTTGTTGTTTAACGTCCCACTCAAGAATCTTTCACTCATATGGAGACGTCACCAATGCCGGTGAAGGGCTTCAAATTTTGGCCTATGCTCGGCACTTACGGCCATTGAGCAGTAGGGTTCTTTAACGTGCCAACACCTACTGTGACCTCCAGCTTTTACTGTCTCATCCGAAAGACAGGAGCGTATCCGGGTTGGTAACCATTTCACATAGTTCCCTGCCCAGGATCGAACCCGGGTCGCATTGGTGAAAAGCGAGTGCGCTAACCACTGTACATATTATATCAAATGTTGTCCTTTTCCAATATATGCCAATGAAATTCCGATGTCCAGAACAGAGCGGAAGTCAAAATTACTTGTTCGATGGCGGTTTTTGAGATCTCTGTAACAATTGTGACGAAGATTCGTTCCTCACTTATTCACAAATGATCCGATATGCCAGGGCGTGCACAACATATAAAGATTTCATATACAGAGGTAACCTACTCGCTGACAAATTATTGACACAGGGATATCGAAAACCGCGTTTAATGTCAACGTTCCGCAAGTTTTACGGTCGGTATAATCGTCTTGTTTGCGACTACTCTGTTTCACTAAGTGAAATGTTGAGTTGCCTTTTCGTTGGCAGTTGTTGTGACGTCTGACCAAATATGGCGAGGATACACTCATCACGTGTTTCACTGGACTTGACTTTGGACTCACGGCGGGTGTGACCGGTCTACAGGGGATGCTTACTCCTCCATGGCACCTAATCCCACCTCTTGGTTTCCAGAGGTCCGTATTTGTCCATTTTTTATCGGATTTGTCTCTGTGTCCTGGACGTTCCATTGATTTACACTTTGGTATCTAAAGTTTTTATATTATTTCCTTTTGTTGAGTTGCCTTTTCGTTGGCAGTTGTTGAGACGTCTGTACCAATTTTGGCAATTGAGGTTTTTAATAATCTGAGAGGGGGGCTTCATGATATTTACAAAGGCCCCCTTATTTTCTCTAACGACTATATCCAGCGTTAAACAACATACGTGTGTAACCAAAACACATAGGAAGGATAAAATGGAATATTACTACTTAGAAACGCGACCCTCGTGGTATTGAAATTGAAATTGTCGTTAATGTATTAAAGGCAGTTGTGTGGTTGACTGTCCTTTCAGTCAATAGGAGTAAATATAGGTAAGTAGTAGATGTACTGATCTCTTTCGTTTCATTGATCTCAACAGGATGTATCTGACCCAGATAGTTCTGAACTTCTGAATTTCACAGGACGTCTTCAATATACCTGTAAATAATATTTGATATTATAAACATAATGCAAAAGTTATAACCGAGAGGTTAACTGTTTATTTCCTTTGGAGATCAGATATTGTAAAAATGTCACTTCAAAATATACAATTGCGTCATATATATCCAAGTGCAAGTTTGCTTGATGATTCTGATATAATCATGCATCAAATCATTTGCTTAGATATCAGCTTCAGTTAGTATTGTTTAATTCAAAGACCACCAGACACATTCGTAATTGAATTGTTCGAAAATAGACCGACACGTATTTGATTTCACATGCCTACAAAATTATCAAACTCGTCCTAGAATTATTTTGTTTCAAGTTTCGTTTTTTTTCTTCTCACTTACCTTTACTTAAGGATACCTCGCTGGTATCTTTTTTTCTATGTCCTACATGCTTTACATGTAAGCTTGTAGGAATGTCTTGGTAAACATGATGATGAACATTTTGCAATGATCTAGATTTATACGGTATATTAATGTTAATTTGTTTTATTTGTTTTTAATTTTTCATAGTTGAATGTTTTGTCGTAATTCACTGTTATTTTGGAGGTATTAATTTGGTTTACCGCTAAAAACAACTTATGCCCTCTTATGTATTATTTTTTTACCTCTGTGAGGTAACAGTGCTGGTGTTGTTTATCATGGTTTTCCTGCATCCCAAAACGTAACTACTTGGACTGAACATATTTCGGAGCTGGAATTATTACATGTTTTTATTATACAAGCTAATGCTGTCTAATAGCTTAGCATATTATGTCTCGATCATTCTCATCAATTATGGTGAAGCTGAACACCATCCATCATTCGCCACATAGAGGGCCGATTAGTAAAATCTATATTCAAGATAATTGCAAATCACTTGATCTGGGCCATTCTTTAATTAAAGGTCTCAATATTTAATTAACCATGGAACTCATTGGTCAATCTCTGATAAATTACAACGTAAGACTATAAACTTAATAGAATTCCGTTGGGAGAACTATTTACGATATTGAGCAGAGAGTAGACACTGATAACGGAGAGTCTAGTGAAATAATTCATTGGAAAGCAGACGCGGTTTTACTAAAGAAAGAGTCTAATGACCTTTGTGATCCAGATAAAAAATACCGTTGTGTAAGGAAGTACTAATTAAGTATTTTGGTTTTCAACTCCCCCTGCCATTTTTTGTCCATGGTTGTGCGTATAATTAATATATATATATATATATATATATATATATATATATATATATATATATATATATATATATATATATATATATATATATTATATATATATATATATATATATCACTGGACCGACAATTCCACCTTGAGTACTCCCCTAGACAGACAAAGTGAGGATGGCACTACAATCCTGTATGGATGTAATGATAACATTCAAAGTGTAGGCAGTATATAAAGCGAAATCACGGACATCGTTCACACAACAGACACATCATACATGTTATAACTTTTACATCTCTTACCTTAAGTTATATTATGAACATATCATATACAGATGTAAACTGCTCACTGGCAAATTATTGACACAGGGTATCGAAAAACGCGTTTGGTGTCAACGTTTCAAAAATTTACGGTCGATATATTAGTCCTATTTGGGATCATTCTGTTTAACTTAGTGAAATGTTGAGTTACCTTTCGTTGGCGGTTTTTGAGACACATATATGAAAAAAATTCGTTCGCCACGCATTTAGTTTGGATTTGACTGTGGACTGAAGGTGAGTGTGACCGGTCGACAGGGGATGTTGATTTCTCCATGGCACTTGATCACACCTCTTGTTTCCGAGAGGTCCGTGTTTGTCCATCTTTACCAGATTTGTATCCATCTCCTCGACATCCTAAAATTTATAATTTGGTATGTGGGATATGTTTTAATTGTATTTACATGTGAAGTTAGAAATGTTTTCTGTATGATAATTGGGTTGATGAACTAAATAAATTTCTAGATAGGTACTTTAAGAATGATAAAGTAGCAGGTTATTACATTTGGAGACATTGTGTATTTTGGAGTCAGAGTCTATGAAAATGATTATATTCACTTGAGTAACATTGGCTATTTTAAATAGTAGAGGAGTGTTTGGGCGGGTATGGTAACAAATACTAAAGAGTATCCCCAGCATTTCTATGCAATGCAGTGGAACCTCGCCTTAAGATCACCTCACTTAAGAGACTATATCACAATGGATTTCTATTCTCTTCTTCAATATTTACTCAATACAGGGCCTTACCTCAGAGGCCAACTCGCTAATCAGAGCCCTTCAAGTCTGTAAGTTAGGTAGTCTAATAGAAAGGTTCCATTGTAATTTGTAAGTTAATAATTATTACAAGATAACATATTTGAATGTTTCTGTATTTATATGCTTATGCCAATGTACATGTATGCTTGTTACTATATTTTCATGTCTGGAATACGAAACTATTGTTTTATGTATGTACCGTATGGATAAATTTAGTTGTTTTGCCTGAATTGGCTTGAATATGTACTGTATTAATTAAGCATACTCTGTGTAGTTTAGAAACATCAAATTACAAAACAATATTTTCAATGTGATATCCTTTAGAGTTAGATTTGTATCATACAACAGATATAGCTATGCAGTTTTCAAATGTTTAAAGGGTCCGTACAACCATCACTCTCATTGCAAACATAGGCCTTGACTGAAGGATTAATTGAGGTTTTCCAGTTTTCAGCGATTTTTTGTTAATTGTATGGGTTTTAACCTCAAAACATTATCGTAAATAAACACAATGTTGTTTAATGTTTCTGTGCATATTAGTTAAGCTATTTATCGTAAATGAATGATTAATTGTATTTTTCCAGTTATCAGCGTTTTCTGCCAATTTTCTAAGGCTTTTATCTCAAAACCTTTAATTGACCAGATCGCTAACAGAGCCTAGTTTGAAGCATTTTTGATAAGGTTCAGACAAAAAAACATACTTTCCAAATACAATTTAGTGAAACATGTGTTACAAGTGGTTTAAAGTATAGCACTTTTTCACAGTTTTCTGTTTAAAAGATTGGTTTTAAACCAAAAACATTTAATGTGATAAGTAATGGTTGTTCATTGTTAATCATTTATATATATATTTATATATATATATATATATTATATAAATATATATATATATATATATATATATATATAATATATATATATATATATATATATATATTATATATATATATATATATATATATATATATATATATATATGTATATAATACAATCACCACCTTCATTACAAAAAGACCATGCATGAGGGATTATTTAAGGGTTTTTTAATTGTTAGCGATTTTTGTAAATTTTCTGTATTTTTTACTCCACCACATTCTATTGATTTACACTGTGGTATCTGAGGTTGTTATATATTACGACAGATTCTGAAGATTCTTTTTTTCAATTGACATGTCACACTTAGGGCGACATAATATACCGGCAGATCCCGATGCGGTATTAAGATCTAGTGGTAATATCTTGGAAATTTTCGCCACAACTGGCCATTAAAATAATTAAGATCCTACATACAATTACTGTAGTAAATATTACCGTCAAGATGCACAGTTACACTTTATGAGAAATATGTCTCAATGATAAAAGACAGACCTTGACAGTTCGATCAATTTGATGTTTATTTTCTGTACAGTATTGCCAGTGAATATTTTCAAAATCTGTTTAACTGTTGAACTAGATAGATTGAATGCATAAAACATTTCCACTGCCTTTAGACCACTTAAACACACTTAATCTAAACATATTAACGTCTGATTTTTAGTCAAGACTGTAACAATTGGCGCTAAGCCATTTTGTTTAGGTTTGATACAGCTTTATAGAAAAAACTCACACGAAAATCTCTTATTGATACGTCATTTCTACAGTACCTGTCCAAAAGATTTTACCTCCGCATCACTATTTATTGGAATGTGTAAGCAAATGCGATTGTTTTTTAATCGAACAATGCATTGACAATTATCATTGCATTATAGATCAGATAAATCAATCAGAGTTTGTTTAGTGGCATGGCTCTATATTTTGATTGGCTGAATAAAAAATATCATAGTTTACATTGCTAATTTTCATTAAGTCAATAAAAAAACAATATAATCAGTTCCAAATATCAGTAAAAAATAATCCTTATCTGTTATTGATCAATCGTACAAAAATGTAATATATAAAGATTTTATTTATTCATTTAACAATGTTCACAATCAGGCCTAATATTTCACTTCACGGAATGTACTTAACCTGGCGTATACGCAAGATGTAGGTTTTTGGCTGAAGCGGAAATCGTCGAGGTGTTCCAAATAATAAAAATACAAGGCGATACAAGAAGCATTCCAATTGCAGTGTGATAAAGGGTTAGATGGTGTAAAAAAGGGAGGCTGATACAGAGTATATGATCAAGGGCACATGCTGGCTCCTGTATCAGAGATGAAATAGGCCTACATTCTGTAGTTAATATATTATATAATAGAAAAAAGAAAGAGTGTGACAGAAAACGAAACTCAAAATCAAATCGAAATAAATCTCATCATGAAACATGTTTCTCTGATTCTGAACATATCGTTCCGACATAACTAGCAATATTAACAACAAATGCTTTACTCTATATCCGTTTAACCTTTATAATTGACATTTAATCATTGTTTTCCTGGTTTGCATATATTTTCATCGATGTGATCTCGATTTAAATTGCCTTTCAGGAAATCATTATATAATTTATAATCAGGCGTTACATATTACTGATGACAGTTCATAACGTTACAGGCGGATAATTAATAATCATGAAATGTTGCATTCTTCATGTAACTATTTTGTTATGGTTATATACATTTGTAAATTGCGAGATTGTATGCAATCCTCGGGAAAGGTAAGTTTCCACCGTGTCACACATTATTATTATTATTATTATTATTATTATTATTATTATTATTATTATTATTATTATTATTATTATTATCATTGTTGTTGTTGTTGTTGTTGTTATTATTATTATTATTATTATTATTATTATTATTATTATTATTATTATTATTATAACTATTACTATTATTATTATTATTATTATTATTATTATTATTATTATTATTATTATTATTATTAAAATTTTATTACAAAATTAACTGAAATATGTATTTTCAGTGGTAAGAAGAGATGCTGTGTTCACTTCAAGTATGTGAAGGGAAAATGCATAGGTAGTGTATCTTCTTTTCAATTTAAACATACTTTTTATATCCGCCAAAGTCTGAATTTCAAAATTTTTAATTCATACTTAGGCCGTCTTTATTAATCATACCTTATTTTTTTAATTCTTGAAATGACTCGAATATTTTTATCTAAAATTAACCATGTATTAAAAAGTAATACATTTTTAGAATGTCCGAAAGGTTCATTTGGAGAGGACTGTACGTTACAATGCCCCAATGGATATTATGGTGTACGTTGCGAGGGGAAATGCAACTGTACACATGACCAGATATGCGATGTCGAACAGGGATGTTTACAAAACAAAACTATGGGTATGTGATATTTTCCTATACTTATGAGAAATATCAAACTTTCCATAATAAATAATTGTATGGAAGTATAATATAGAGAAAAATGACAATAAATTTTCATTCGTCTCTGAAAATACTTTGAATTAGTTTGCTCATATTAATACAAGTGACAAATAACGGATGCGATTTCGAAACGTCCGATAGGTTCATTTGGTGAAAAGTGTAGGGTAACATGTCCCGATAGATAATATGGGGTTGGTTGCAGGGAAACATGTAACTGTACAGTTGACCAGATATGTGATGTCAAAGAGGGGTGCGTACAAAACAATACAGAACGGTTACAATATGGTAAATATACGTATTACAAAACAAAAGTTATATAATGTAAAATGAAGAGATGCCATGTATTGTGGAAGCTCCAAGTCCATTAGAATTATTAATGTTCGTCATGCATTAAAGTGCACCCTAAACACTATACATATGACTTTGTAAAAACAGTCGGAGGTTGGTCTAAAATGCATTTGTCGAAAAATTGAAAAAAAAAAAACGAAATCGATCCGACGTCTCGTATAACCAGGCAAATTCGTTCTTCTTACCTGCGGAAAATTCAATCAGGTAAAAAATGAAAACTTCTAATCGAGACAAAAGGTCGGGACGTCATACAAGGAACACCGGGTAAAACATCAGGTACAACAAGTTTCCTGGTTCAGAATTCAGTTTTTAACTTAAACTGATGATGTAGGGTTCCCCAACATGATGAGATGCTTACTGTTTCATTTACATTAAATGTAATTAATTCAGCAGAGAAGTATGTGCTAAGCTATTTCTTCATTATCGCCGCTGTGTAAAGAAAAAAACTGCGTCCGGTGTTCTCCCACTGCTTACTATTTTGTACAATACCCAGTAAACACCGACTCTAAGATGTCGTGATTTCCATACCTACATGTTTTAATCCCCATTGATGTAGGGAACCATTCCACTTACATCGAGACGACACGTGACATAAAACGTTAGAATGTATGACATTTGTAAATAAACTTATTATCAACTTACTTCCGACCCCATGGCAAACGACAAAACGCAGAGGTACAAAGCACTGTCCAGCAAATGTTCTACCAAACCGTTATATTTACTCCTTACCAAAATATTGATATTCGTTCAATACTGTAGAGGTGTTTATTCCAGAAGCGGTATAAATCAGATATGGATACTAAAAAATTCTAAATAGCTTTTAGAAACTTTGAAGGCACACACCTTTTTTCTCAAATCCATAGTATTAAAATAAACCACGCCTTTACTCTTTACACAGCAATTTCACATTTAAAGAAGTTAAAAGAAAAACCTTTTTAGACAACTCTTTCACTCTGTTACATTAGTGAAACGTTAAGTTGCCATGTCGTTGTTGAGACGTCTGTGCCAATTGTGACAAAGATTCGATTCTCGCGTATTTGATTTGGACTTGACTGTGGACATACGGTGTGGCAGGTCGATAGGAGATGTTTATTCCTCCATGGCGCCTGATCTAACCTCTTCTGTCTTAGAGGTCCGTAAGATTAATATGTGGAATTGAAGACTAAATATATTGAATAAATCAAGAAAATAAGACAACTAAAACTCAAACCATACATCGCCATATCAATGGTCAGTAAAATCGACGATAAATTAAGGATGTTGCAATACCTATATGATTATTAAGAGAGAGAGAGAGAGAGAGAGAGAGAGAGAGAGAGAGAGAGAGAGAGAAGAGAGAGAGAGAGAGAGAGAGAGGAGAGAGAGAGAGAGAGAGGAGAGAGGGAGAGGAGAGAGAGAGAGAGAGAGAGAGAGAGTGAGAGAGAGAGAGAGAGACACTGAGAGAGAGAGAGAGAGAGAGAGAGACAGACAGACAGACAGACAGACAGACGGGAGGGACAGAGAGGCCTTTTTATTCATTTGAAGCTTCTACTTTTTTGTTGTTTAGTTTCTATTAAGACTGCTTCAGTATATTTTAATTCATGATAAAACTATAATTAATAATTATCAAATACATTTGAAGATGAATTACGGAAACCAGAATGAAATTTTACTATTCGGTATATGATTCATTTTTTATTAATTTTTCTTAAAAACGTTGGTATAAAATAGTTTTACAAGATTTGATAGAAAATGTCACAATTTACAATAAAAAAATAATTCAAATTTACGAACAATAACAAATACGTTTTTACTATGTTTGTTTTTAAATCGTTTAAAGTCTGTAACAATAACTGTAAAGAATATATTTGAACAACATGATAGAAAATACTAAACTACATAAAATATATTTAGGACTGAAATTCAGAAATTTAAGAAATTTAAGTAATTAATTAATTAATAGATCGACTTTATTTCGGTACATTTTTTTAAATAATGTTTTACCTAGATTCACTGCCTTGTCTTTTTAACCTTTTGGAAATTTTTAAACAACGTTACCAGTTTATGATAAATTTCTGCACCTCGCTACAAGGCACCAGTTAACCATGGCCATGTTTAGAATCCGCCAATATGTTATCTCACAGCACTTATATTACTGTGGGCGATTTACGACCGACCATTTCCCCAAATGACACGGCAGATCACTGCACCATCTAACGCCGTCTGGGTGCATTTTATAGGTGTGCAAACTCATTTCTATTCCTTGTTGTCCTATATCTCGGAAACAAGACGTCGGATCTATTTTTAATTTTCGACTAATGCATTTTTGTATCATACTCTAACATTATTTTTTCAAAGTTGTTGCGGTGCACTTTAATCATACCATACTTTTTAAGAATGTCCGAAAGGTTGGTTTGGTGAGGAATGTAAGCTACCATGTCCGGATGGAAACTATGGTTTGGCTTGAAAGGGAGCATGCAACTGTACAACTGACCAGATATGTGATATCCGAGAGGGTTGTGTACAGGACAAAACAGACAGTAAGTGATATTTACAGATATTAATCTCAAATATTATTAACAATACCAACGTTATGGACACTCGATTCTGACAATAATATGTCATCAATTGAAATCGAATTTAATACGGATGTATATTTCTGAAAGGTTCATTCGGATTTGAATGTAACTGTGTCAGGTATTCATATTACACGTGTTTTTGATACAATAAAAATAATATATTTCATTGACTATTCTATAGAGCAGCAAATATATATATACATTATTATATATATATATATATATATTATATATATATAATATATATATATATATATATATTTATATATATAATTATTTTATTATTTAAAAACCTATCATTTATTTTAAAAATAAATGTTAAATTAAAGATAGATATTTTTCTTTAAACTTCAGGCACCTCTGACATAATTGATACTACTAGTACTGAACAGCAGACAACAAAATCGCCTGGTTATAACGACGGATTATATTGGTATCAACTATTTGGTATACCATTGGGAGTTGTAATAATTGTGATGATACTGCTGACAGTCCAAACACACTGGTATTAGAATAATTCCTAGCTATGCTTAGTTGCTATTCTTGTTTTGAGCTGCGTCTAATATCAATTGTAAACATATCACCAAGATCTAAACTTTCCAAAAGGACAAACTAAATGTTGAAGACAATCTAACTAACTGTTACAATAGACACATTCTGTATTTATTGGAATGGTTGATATGGTGGCGCCCATTTTTAATCATTGATTAGAGTACCTCCTCTTACATGGTCAGGGATTCCACAATTCCGGTAGAATGTTTCAGAGCTTTTCCCAGATTTAGTTTACAGAGATGTACAAAATACTTTCTAAGTTCCTTCGAATCTTTGTAAACCTGCTTCTGGGATCAAAAATTGCACAATCGGTCGATATGTTTATTATTTTGTCTTTCTGGAAATATAGCGTCTATTAAGTTTTACCTTTATAAATCATCCACACCGAGAACACATATTTCAGATAACATTTCTACAAAATAGATTAACTAATAAAGATGTGCCTACTGGATATGTGTGAACTTTCCGATGTGAAACTATAAATGGTTTCCCCTATTGTTAACTGTACTTGATCTTCATTATGTATGATTTACATATTTGTTAACTTGTAGCAAACCATAGTTGATCCTGGTATTTAAACTGATTTCACATGTGACACTTTGTTTTTAATACATTTCTTGTCCATGATTATTCAGGAAGTGGAAAACCAGTGACCAAGAAAGTGAATCACAGCATAGTAAGTGTTTTATTGTTTATACTTTGAACAAGGTGATATATGTTTTAATATCAATGGAATATAGAAAATTATCCTCTACAAACATAATAAACCCCACAGGTCATAATAGACTGGTTTTAGCAATAGAAACGTGCATACCAAATTGCTTTTCAGGGGTGAAAAGTGTTAAGCATAAATTGACGAATAGCCTCCATGAATATTTGCATCTATAGTGTTTGTTTGAATATTACCTGTGTTGCCTCCTCTTTTTACCACTAAAAATCACATACTAGAGATATAAACAAACGCATTGGACGTTGCTTTATGAAAAAAAAAAAAAAAAAAAAAAAAAAACATTTGGAAATGTAAAAATGCTTTTTCCTGTGTAAAGCTCTTAATTGTTATTGTACAACAAGTACAAGTAGTAAAACTGGAGAAAAAAAAATACACATAAACTTTTTGGTAAACATAACTAATGCACCTTTAAGTTTAGTCCACAACTTTTATTACTTTCATTACATTTTTAATACTAATACGTTGTACTCAAAAATATTTGTCTCTTAATAATATGTAAGTATGTATCTTACAATTTGAAAATCAATACATTGATATTAGTGATCTGATAATCAAAATAGCTTTTATTTAAATTGTCATTAAACCGATATAAACCATCACTGGAACACAATCATACATAGAGCATTAATACGTTTAAAAGTTGTAAATATCATCGCTTGACAATTATACAAAACCATGTAATGGATCTGTGTACATCTATCAAAATTGTCTTTAAGACAGTGCATACTAAGAAAACAGTGTGAGATTTATAAGTAGGAACTGACTGAAAAAACACCGTACTAAGACTTGCGTACCTAGCTGATTGTTAAAAAAATGCATCACCCTGACAGAATCAAATTAAGATTAGGATGTTCGTTCTGAAGTTCTTTTACGTAGTCATATGATCAATAATCAATTAATAATTGATCATAACTGTTATAAATATCCTTATTCGTATCTATGATTATCTATAATTCTCATTATTATTCCACCCAAAACCCTGTCTTCAAAATTAGGGTTTTTCTACCCATAGTAACTGACGCATTTGAATTCGTGTTTTCAAATAAGTATTCTTAAAAACATTTAGTTGTATCGGATTAAACAAGTGGTTTTTATTTTGTCTATTTAGATCAACAATCTCAGGAGGCGAGATCCCAAGCTGTTGAAATAAATAAAATT
>BROG01001781.1:0-28316 GCA_030159075.1 Atrina japonica | reverse complement strand
AAAATGTCATTTAGATTAAGTTTTATTTGGTATTATTAATAAAACTTAGAAATTTACTTTACTGTGTTCTTGATTTATGGGGTAATTCTGACATCATAACAGAATATTGCCAATGTTTAAGGCGTTGATGTTTATACCTTTATCTGTAAGTTTAAGTTGACGGAAAAGACGATTCTGTTCAGAACAACCATCGTTTGTAACGCGTGTAAATTTGAATACTCCGTGATATACAATGCCAACAAAACTGGCGTTCAGTGTGTATTCTGGGGTTAAAGAATCCGTGTAGGGTTTTTAAGAAGTGTAAAAGGAACAGAATAAAGTTTGCTGCGCATGTGATAAAGATTCAGTTATGGATAATGTTAGGTAAAGGCGATAGAAAAGTGACATATATGTTGGGTCTGTTGTACGAACGATGACCGAGACTTCGCTTACGTTAGAATTAAAAAGTTCCATCACATTAACACCACTACACAGTGGGCTTGATAGCCTGCTTACCCTTTGTTTAATTATAACCTGTATCAATGATGCACATTTTGTCTGCATATAGAAAATCGAAAACTAGGCGCGAGCAAGCTGTTAGCTTATTGTTTTTTCAACTGAACAATGTGATCGAAATGAAATTTAAATTAATAAGTCAATAAAACTAGATGCTATAAAAGTCAGACCATTCTGGCTTTTTTGTATCAAATCGTTTGCTGTATAAATTCGAAGTATGACCAGATATTCACTGCTGTTTTTCCTGAGTCTCTGTGGATTTGCAGGTCTCGTACACGGGAACGATGGTAAATTATTTTAGATTGAATTTATTATTTGAATTGAATTGTTTTATGAATAACATACAATTGTAATGTTGAAAATGTTTAAAATCCTGAAGTTACATATATATTATGGTATACTGTGTATAAGCCAACCTTTAGAATTACATTAAATTTTCTCTTTCATAATTTGAATATAATAAGGCTATAATTAGTTATAATTATAATATTTCTGTGCCAATTGTGACGAGCATACACCCCTAACGTATTTAATTGGACTTGACTGTGGACTCACGGCGGGTGTGACCGGTCGACAGGGGATGTTTGCTCCTCCATGGCGTCAGGTCCCGCTTTTCGGTATCCAGGGGTCCGTGTTTGTTCATTTTAGACGGATTTGTGTCTATGCCCTGGACATTCTATTGAAAAAATAATTTTGTTTCCATTGTACATCTAAATTGAGGGCTGAAGTTTTATAAGTGTAAATAATAATATTTTAACAGTCAAAACATATACATTGTATATATAAACTTTCGTTATGGTTTAAATTTCGTTAAATAAAAACAATTAAAACCAAACGAAAATTTCTGATTCATTTTTATCTAAGCAAGTGGTGAAATGTAAGTAAATAAATTTTAATGTCAACAACAAACAAGAGCGTTTTTAAAGGTACATGGAATATGGTAAAATATATCCGATTCTCACATAATGTAGTGTAAAGACTTATTAATCATAACTGTTGCACACATACACTGCAATTAGTCCGAAAATGATTAAAAGCATAGACACCCCTAATTAGCCATCGCACGAGTGATTTTGGGCACATGAAACCATGGACCATCGTTTCACGACGATGGGGCTCATTTTACTGTTTGTTTACAGTTCATGGTAAATTTGGGAATCACAATGTCGGATTTTTCAGTTGTTTATCAGACGGGACAGTAAATTGTTGTCAATTAGTCGTTGTATTAAATAAAACTTTAAGGAATATACTGTTAGTAGGATCGTCATTGCACGTGACAAAGCATCGTATATGGGTATTTGACTTGATTTTGATTTTATGTTTTACGCCATACTCAACAATCTTTCAGTCATATGATGGTATGATGGCGTCCGGTTTTTAATGTTGGAGGAGAAACCCTGGTTACCCGGGTAAAGACCACCGACCTTCCCATAGAAAACTGGCAAACTTTCCCACTTAATTCGAAATGATCCCAGCGAGATTCGAAACAGAGGTGAGAGGCCTTGTGATTTAAAAGCGCAATGCTCTATCCACTCGGCCACGGAGGCCCCATATAGGGGTATTTTAGTCTTTGAATTATAATTACTTTAATAAGTAATAAAAATGATCAGTAAATAAATGACATAAAATCCCGTCTCTCTTGACATATTCCCATAAATTTAATCACATCCAGGCTATTAAACAATTTCAGAATCGTGTTAGATCTACGGACTTTGCGATAACTCCCGTTGTCGATCACAACTACTGTGATTGGATAAATTGAACATATTTCCTCCTTTATAAATCTTTATTAGCTACGAGTGATTCGGGTACATGAAACCAAGGGTAGGCACGCGCATAACGATTCCGGACCATGGTTTTAAGACTATGAGGGCGCCCATCTTATATATAAAAACATCGATGCATATTTTGGATTCTAAATTTCTTTGTTTTCAAAACCAAAATCAGATCGCAGAAAGCTCGAAAATTGTAACGACCCATTTTACTTTATATCCATATAAGTCTCGTGAACCCATTCTTGACCTGGACACCTTCAAATGTTAGGTAATAACGACAATAAGAGTATTCGTTCTTACTTGTTAGTCTACCTAATAGTATCCAGCGGAAATAAAAAAAAATGTTTCCCATAAAAATTGTCATTACCGAAAACTGAGTAGAATCCTCTGCAAGATATTTAAAAGATTAATCCGCCTGTCACGTTCTGTGCATTGGACAATACGTCTGACAGCGAAGTACATCTGAAGCCAATTCATTTCCACAGATATCTGTATGTCATTTCGATACCAAACGACTACTTGTAGGTAAATACATGTATACCTTCATGAATAATGCTATAATCAAATAGCCGATGGGCACGAGACAGCTAAGACATCGGTACGAGTCAATGAATTCACTTTGGTACGAGTTACGATGTATACGAGACGACGATAGCCCATATGTTGAACTTATTCAGTAAATATTCAAACACATTACTAGAAAAACAAGGAATCACTCAGTGGCGTAATAAATGTGAAAATAATAACTTGATATAAATGTTTTGCAAAGCGTATTACCATTTAAAACAAAAATAACAACCACACTGAGCGTTAGTCGTCGGCCATGTATTTTTAACACAGGACAAATGAGCTGAATCGCACATTACCATGTTATTTGCATAGTTAATGTTTTACACCATCTCCAATGATATTTCAGTTGGACTGACGTTTTTACATATAATTTTTCTTTTAATACAACATTAGACATGGTGTAAATCTGTATTCACACGTGACACATCAGTGAACAAACGATATCCGTGCGCCAGTTTGGTATGTCTTTAGTCGTGTTGATTTAACTGGTTTTTTTTGGTCATTTAATTGGTTAGAGGTTGTAAAGCTAACTTTGCATTCATTTTATGTTATTATTGGTTTAACATCAGTGTGATAAATTATCGGATTGCTAGGCGTATTTTCGCGTCTGTACACAGAAAAATGCATCAACGGGCTTCCAAATTTCAAAAAATAAAGATGCGTAAAACACGTCTTAAAAGTAAAGACACCCCTAATTAGCCATCGCACGAGTGATTTTGGGCATATGAAACCATGGACCATCGTTTCACGACGATGGGGCTCATTTAACTGTTTGTTTACAGTTCATGGTAAATTTGGGAATCACTATGTCAGATTTTTCAGTTGTTTATTTGATTTTGATTTTATGTTTTACGCCATACTCAACAATCTTTCAGTCATATGATGGCGTCCGGTATAGGGGTATTGTAATCTTTGAATTATAATTACTTAAATAAGCAATAAAAATTATCAGTAAATAAATGACATAAAACCCCGTCTCTCTTGACATATTCCCATAAATTTAATCACATCCAGGCTATTAAACAATTTCAGAATCGTATTAGATCTACGGACTTTGTGATAACTCCCGTTGTCGATCACAATTACTGTGATTGGAGAAATTGAACATATTTACTCCTTTATAAATTTGTATTAGCTAAAATTTCTTTGTTTTCAAAACCAAAATCAGATTGCCGAAAGCTCGAAAATTGTAACGACCCCTTTTACTTTATATCCATATAAACTGGCGGGATATAGTCTCGTAGACCCATTCTTGACCTTGACACCTTCAAATGTTAGGCAGGGGCCTCCGTGGCCGAATGGATAGAGCATTGCGCTTTAAATCACACGGCCTCTAACTTCTGGTTCGAATCAAACTAGGGTCATTTCGAATTAAGTGGGAAAGTTTGCCAGTTTTCTTGCGGAAGGTCGGTGGTCTTTACCCGGGTAACCGGGGTTTCTCCTCCCCCAATAAAAACTGGACGCCATCATATGACTGAAAAATTGTTGAGTATGGCGTAAAACAAAAAAATCAAATCAAATCAAATGTTATGTAATAACGACAATACATTTACACTGACAAGAGTAGTCGTTCTTGTTATCTTACCTAAGGGTATCCAGTGGAAATAAAAAGACTTTTTCCCATAAAGATTGCCATAACCGAAAACTGAGTAGAATCCTCTGCAAGATATTAAAACAATTAATCCGCCTGTCGCGTTCAGTGAATTGTACAATACATCTGACAGCTCTGTACATCTTAAGCCAATTCATTTCCACAGATATTGGTATGTCATTTCGATACCAAACAGCTACTTGTTGGTAAATACATGTATACCTTCATAAAATTTAGTTAGTCGATGGGCACGAATCAGCTAAGACATCAATGAATTCACTTTGGTATGAGTTACGATTGATACGAGATTACAATAGCCCACATGTTGAACATCAGGGGTTGCTATGATTATTACGCTACTCCGTTTGTATTTATTGTCGTTACGAGTAAAAATCATTTTTTCGAATTTTCGAACACATTACTAGAAAATAAGGAATCACTCAGAGGCGTAATTAATGCGAAGATAATAATTTTATATAAACATTTTGCAAAACGGATTACCATTTAAAGCAGAGATAACAAAATTACTAAGCGTAAGTCGTCGGCCATGTACTTTTGTGCACTGAATCGCACATTACCATGTCATTTGCATAGTTAATGTTTTACACCATCTCCAATGATAATTCAGTTATATACTGTAGCGGGACTGACTTTTTTAAAAATATAATTTTCCTTTTAATACAACATCAGACATGGTGTAAATCTGCATTCACACGTGACGAATCAGTGAACAAACGATATTCGTGCACCAGTTTGGTATGTCTTTATTCGCGTTGATTTAACTGTTTTTTCGGTCATTTAATTGATTAGAAGTTGTAAAACTAAGCTTTGGATTAATGCTATGTTATTATTGGTTTACAATCGGTGTGATAATTTTCAGTGCGATTTATTATCGAATTGCTAAGCGTATATTCGCGTCTGTTCACATAAAATGCATCGACGAGCTTCCATATATCAAAAAATAAAAAATAAAACACGACCTCCTAACGGAAACGGTCTATTGCATTGCAATAAATCCAACAAATAAATTTGACATGTGAGAGATTCAGGTGGGATTGCAGCAATAATCTGTCGCGAAATTTGATAAAATAGGTGTAAAACATTTAATTTTCCTAAAAAGTCCGAAAATTTATAAAAAGAAATTCCCTCAAAATTTGCGCATCTCTCCGCTGGGCGGACATATTCTTAGTCTTGACCCTCCGAATTTTAATTCCCGGTACCTGTCTCTAGAGAGGTAATAATTGCATGAAAGTTGCGCGGCAAAGGGTCATAAATCGTCGTCAGTGAACGGTCTTACAAGTTTACCACCTTATATGAAACGAGGCCGAGGCATCAGTGTTTTAAATGTCACTGCTAGACCTACATCAATACCTTCGTCAAGTCTCAACATTCGATAATTTGGTGGCTATGTTTACTCTTTGTAGAATGGGAACTGGTATTCCGTGCCAAAGCGGGGAGTGGTAAAAGCGTTTACGACGCATGGTTGCGAAAACGTCAATGTGGTTGTTCCCTTTCATCGGGATGTATTCCGTTCCATGCGGAAATACCTGAAGACATGACGTCATCAGGTGGAATTCTGAGGAGTCCAGTGATAGACTGCTGGGAGAATGAAGGCATAAAAAAGGTAAATAAATGAGATCCTTCCATATCTCTTGCTATACCAAGAAACATATTACAGTGGAACCCATTTAAATTGAACCCTCTTAAATTTAGACTATTAAAACCTGGTTATTTCGAAAACCTTATATTCGGGTTTGAGTGCATAATGCTGTGTCTCGTTAATTTGGGATTTTGTACACAAGTGTCAACGTTTGTTTAATATTGGATTCGGATAAAAAGACGTCTCCCTACTTTAGATGACACAGTGTGTAGACTGATGTCAGTTATGCGGAAAACACATAAAAGTACCAAATACGCAGTACCAAATAGTACGTATTTGCTAAAAAAAACCAGTTAAATATACCGAAAACTGTGTTCTGTGATTCATTTGGTATTTTTAGTCCAACATCGCATTTGATTCGTCAATCCAATCATGTCCCACGAATCAATGAGAACATCAACATGAAAAAGTTCGTATTTAACCGCCTCCCAATAAAAACTGGTAGCCTATAATGTATACTTTGTTTAAATACAAGTATGACTGAATGATGTGTTTATTCACTTAAATACTTATTTCATCTCAAATATATTTCTTATTTAATGACATCTATGCATTTAAAGCTGAACTATGAAGATAAAAAGCTTTTGAACTCTAAATAAAAAATACATGTGTTGAAAACAATGTTTTGTTACATTCCCACTTTATCACCCTACACAACAGACATATTTATATTTTTGTTCACCGAAAAATCAAGTCCCAAAGCAGGTATGAAAGTCTGGTTAGTCTGTACTCACAACGCGAAAGGTGCGAACTTCCTGGGGCTGAATAAGACTCCCAGACGCTTAGTCTTACCTGTACTTCTAAGAAAAATGAACATCTGTGCCTCGAGTGAAGTTTTCAGCAACGTACAGACAGAAACAAACATAGAATGATTAGTCCACCAATAAATCCAGAATTTATTCCCTTACACTAAATATCAAGCACCTTCTAAAACAAAAACATGCAGGTTTCCTCTTCCGGTATACGGCGATGTGTTCGGAAGAAAAAAACATCATTCAGTGGCCAAATGACATAAGGAATCAGTTCGCTTGGTTTTGGTTTGGAAGGTGCCTGATATTTAGTGAAGTGGAATAAATTGTGTCCTCTTTTTAGTTGATTCCTAGTGTTTTGAACAATATCTTCTATGACCTTGAAAAGTATAATAGATAGAAAATGAAAGAAAAAAAATGTTCAGCATGTAAAGATCTACAAAAACGTCAACAATGCCGAAATTGCCGGGTCGACACTTATGGGAGTTGTTTCCCAGTTTTTGGAAAATGTTCTGGACAGTTTTGTACTATTATCACGAACAGTTTAAATAGAATGAAAATGAAAGAAGCAAACATGTTATCATGCAAAGATGTACAAAAATGTCAGAAGGGCCAACATTTTTAAGCTGCCACTTTTTGGAGTTATTTCCATTAAGTGGATTATTCATGTTTTGGGATCTTTTTGAAATTATCTTGAAATTTGTCAAAGAAGAAGTAATGTTCATCACGCAAAGATCTACAAAAACGTCAACAGGGCAATTATTGTCATGTCAGTGCTTTTTGGAGCTAATTATTTTGTGCTCAAGGCCCATCGGCCTCTTGTTATATAAATATGTATGTAATATGTATCTAAGTCCTTTTCATATGAATATTTCATTTATACATATATTTTGACTATAGATAACAACTGAATTCCAATAGAAATACTTTTGAGACTGTATAAATGTTTTATTCAATTCAAAGGTTCGAGTAGAACTGCGCAATGGTCATGCAGTAGTTGCTTTTTTGTTGTTTGACGGGAAAAAAACTTCAAAAACAAACTGGTTCTCTAATGCAAAGTTACTGGACAGTAGCTGGGATGACCTGAAGGGAAGTTGTCCATGTCAGAAGTTCCGATATTTTAGCATGGTCGGGTAAGTAGGTTTCGCCTTGTACTGTTAAATTGTATTTTTCTTATATATGGAATAGGGGGCCGAGTGGTTAGAGCATTACGCTTTAAATCACAAGGCCTCTCACCGCGGTTCGAATCCCGCTAGGGTCATTTCGAATTAAGTGGGAAAGTTTGCCAGTTTTCTTGCGGAAGGACGTGGTCTTTACCCGGGTAACCGGGGTTTCTCATCCGCCAATAAAAACTGGACGCCATCATATGACTGAAAGATTGTTGAGTATGGCGTAAAACAAAAAATCAAATCAAATCAAATATATATGGTATATATAAATAAGATTTCTCCCCAACTTGTCTCTTATCATTTACAAAAAAGTGTAGCCAGTATGGTCATCAGGAGATATGTACTTTGTCTTCTTTGCTTCTGTCCATGATAAGAAAAAAGATTACATTTTTGAAAGAGCCCTTCCCCCAAATTGTAAAATGTATTATCGAGTTAGTAGTGGTTGAGGGGCCAGGGCAGAGCTATTTGTATATGTGGTCATAAAAATAACCTCTCTAAATTATACTTATGAACTTGTTATGAAAAATGATCAGAGGGTAAGGGGCTCAGTTTGTTTGTTTATTGTTGTTTAACGTCCCACTAAAGGATATTTCACTCATATGCAGACGTCACCAAATGCCGGTGAAGGGCTTCAAATTTTGGCCTATGCTCGGCACTTGCGGCCATTGAGCAGTGAGGGGTCTTTAACGTGCCGACACGTACTGTGACACGGGACCTCCAGATTTTACTGTCTCATCAAAAAGACAGGAAACCAACCTGTCGCCGGCGGGACTGGAACTCACGACCTCAAGATCCAGGGTCGAGCGCTCTACCGACTAAGCCAGGCCGGCTCAGGGATTTTTGTTTGGTCTATGTATTCCATCTTAGGAAGCCTTTTTCTACTTCTGTGCATTTTGGGAATTAAGTGCCTTAATTATCTTTTACATCTTTACATGTTGAATATGTTTGCTTCTTTTTCTTTAACTAATATATTTTACAATATAATGTCAAAATAGCACAAAACATATAAAAACCACTTCACTGGTGAAATAATCCACTAAGGGTGAGCGTTGGTGTTAATTAAAATACCTGTTAGCTTTGACTATATTCGAGATAGATTAAGACTAAGGTATACGCTGACGCAGTAAGTAGTTTACCTTTGTAGGAAATGTTCATATGTTGAACACGCCCTGGCATATCGGACATTTTGTGAAACATAAACTCATATGCGGGTGATTGTGGGATATTACTATTTAAATGTGGAAACTGAACGATGGAGAAAGCCGATTTTGTCGCGGCTGTCGCATAGCTTAGTCGCCACTTTCCCTGTTTATGTCTCTAGTAAGTAAAATGTCTAAGTATGAAGTGTGTGTGTGCTTGATTCTGTTGTATCTTTAATTTCTAATTTCTGTTCCATTTTAATCATGGTGGACATGTTTTGACCTAGCCCTTTTTGAACGTAAAACTTAGTGGTTTCGTATAAGCTTGGTTTTAATTGACAGAATGATTCTTGAGAAGTCAAAAATGTCTAAAGTCTTTCTCTTTATTAGGGTGCTCTTAAACTTGGACCTTTATTCCATGACCTTGAAAGTTGGTAATTTTTCTCACATCTTTTAATACAAAAAGTCAATCGGTTTTGAGTTACTTAGCCATTCATATAAAAACCTATTTCCTATATTATTAAAGCGCCACCCAGTTTTTTGAGCCCCTTTTCATTTGCAAAGTTTATGCGAATTAATATTGGAAAAACGCCTACCAAGTTTTCCCGCCGGTTCATGAAGACGAAAAAGGTTATAAAATTAACAACAGATGACGCAGGACTACAGAAAAAAGATGATTGCAATAGGCCAAAATGTATCTTTGACTAATGGTGAAGTAAAATTGAAGATGTACCAATCGATAATCAAAACTCAAGTATAATCAAAACTCAAGTTCATTAAAACACAACAAATTAAATGTATAAATGGTCTCAGCATGAAGAACAACTGAGAATCCCAAACGGGATAGGACCAGGTGTCCGGAAGGAGTCAACTTTCCCTCTTGGCATGCCAAGTTCGATGAACGGGTCAAATTCGGTGAAAAGCACGATTGGTGAAAGGGAGTCACTGTCTGTGGTCGTGCTCCAATACTATCTAATATTTCTGAGAGGGGAACTTAATTATGTTTAACAAGATCCCCGTATCGACCTTAAAACGTATTAAACGACGACTCCAAGCGTTCAACAACGTAACCTTATGTAAGTAGTTTATTGGCTAGTCGGTTTGCTATTAGAATAATACAATCATAAGAAGAGCATGCCCTGGCATAACGTATATGTTGTGAAATGAAAATGGGAAGATGGAATATGACTACTTAGAAACGGGAAGTTCGTGGTATGGAAATCCAAATAGTCGCGTTTGTCATGCAAGGATGTGTGACGTTGACTCATTTCCAACCGACAGTATTAAATCTAGGTAAGAAGCAGATCTGTTGCTCTCTGTATTCTCATTGATCTCTAGCTCAACAGGATACATTTGGCCGAGGTAATTCTGAAACTCTTGAATTATTTATGTACAGATCATTGTCGATATACCTGTAAGAAAAATTGACCCGAGATAAATAAAAAATATTAAGTGGAAAGAAAGTAACTCATTTTTACTAAAAATGTTCAATATTTCACACATGATCCGATATGTCCGGCTTTTTCAACATTTGAACATTTCATATACAGAGATAAACTACTCACTGACAAACTATTGGCACAGGAATATCGAAAACCGCTTGATGGCAACGTTCCGCAAACTCGAGATAAATTATGGTCCGTATTATAGTCTAGTTTGGGATTACTCTGATGGACAGGGGATGCTTACTCCTCCATGGCACCTGATCCCGCCTCTTGAATTTTAGAGGTCCGTGTTTGTCCACGTTTTGCCAGATTTGTACCTATATCCTAGACATTCTAATGATTTATAATTTGGGATTTTTTGTATTTCAGTAAGTGAAATGTTCTGTTCTGTTCTGTTCGATGGCGGTTGTTGAGAGTTCTGTACCAATTGTGACAAGAATTCGTTCTCCGCGTATTAAATTTGGATTTGACTGTGGACTCACGTCGGGTGGAACATGATCATTTGACTTTTGATAGAATAAAATTGACTTAATCCTACCTAGTCCTCGGAAAACAATTAAAAGTCTGCTCCAGGAACGGTTTTAAGTGTTCGTGATCGATTTCCCGGAAAATTGGTCAGACCAACACTCTGTCCACGAAAGACACCTCTAGGCTACATGTGGAGCTTTTGTGCAAAATATGGTTCCTATCCATCAAGCAGTTTAGGTGTCTTGGTTCCGAAACGATTTTCCAGCAACCGTAACCTAGTTTCCAGAAAGCAGGTCAGACCTACTTTAGTACTCCGAAAGGCACATCTAGGCTACATGAGAATAATTTGTGTGTGGTATGGTTAGTTGTGCTCCGGGAAAGAAACGTTGATGGAATCAGTGATCCCGGTCTGGCTTTTCCTTCGCAGGAGACAAAACTATGCATACTGGTGAAACGATAGCGCCTAGGGTTTTTAAGGATTGAACAACTTTGTATCATATATCTACTTTTATATCATACCAATTTTTTGTTGCAATGAAATGTTGTTTCTCTTTTGAGTTAACATATCCATCTCTTTTATTGCAGGCATAAAAACCGCAAATTTTTCATACAACAATCTTACGGAGGTTGTCCAAATGATCCAGGCTGGTTTGTAGTTCAAGATCATATGTCTAATAATAAATACCATGGGTGCCCTTGGGATAAAGTTGGTCCAAGACCACAATTCTTGTACAACGGGTACAAGGAAGTTGCTCGCTGGCAAAATGGTATATATTAATTTACATATTTAATTATCAGATATAAAAAATAAGATGATATCCCCTACCTCATGTTTTAATATATTCTTGTGGACCAATGATCAGATGACTTTCAAATTTCGTATGTAATGATTGCCTAGAAAATGTCAACAGTTTGCATATGATAACAAAATATATCCATAAACAGGCGATTCAAATGACGAGACAATTTTGTAAACATGGCTTACAAAGTGAAAACTGATTTCTTCATACAAAGTTATTCGAAGACACCAAACCTCAAGTATATGTAATCAGAAAATATAACTATTTCGTCCTTTATATTGCAGGTAACAAGCCATCGTATAAAAAAGCTGAAATACTTGAAGTTTATATTTCAAGACAAAACTGACGTCAGCGCCGATTAAAGGCGGGATGATGATGTCAGATCAAAAGTAACTTTATTATACTATTAAAAGATAAAGGAAAAAATTGTTAGATTTCTTATTTTTTTAAATTGTATCTTAAATAATTAACTACTACAGAATATTGAACTCATAATTTGAAAATTGGTTTGTTTGAATATTACAAACATAATACCAAAGTTAAAATGCTCAAGACGAAATCGTTTCTGTCAATTAGACTTCATCAGTTGAGCTCCAATTTGAAAAGTATGTGTATTGTCTAAAGATAAAGTGGTGTAATACAAGGCCAAATAATATCTCTAAAAGTATAGCCAAAGTCCGTCTAAGTATATCCACTGTAAAAAATGACTCTTAGCTTTAAAGCAATTTTCGAATTTAAATGGTGTTAACAGTGCCAAAGATTACTTTAGTATAAGATGAACAGCTGGTACCGAAATTCCAGATACTAGGTTTGTGTATAACCTCGGGGACTCGAATGGTCAACCAGCAGTGGCAACGACCTAGTGGCTATAAATATTATAAACATAATACCAAAGTTATAATGTTTAAGACAATATCGTTTCTGTCAATTAGACTTCATCAGTTGAGCTCCAGTTTGAAAAGTATGTGTATATTATCTAAATATTGAACTGAAATTAAGTTTTCGTTCAAACTGCCTTGAATTATATCAGTATTTTTACTTACGGATTACGTGCATCAAATGCAATTTCCCGTTACTTATGGAGACGGAAAATGTTTCCATAACCATTGCATGTTTCTCCCAAAGGAACCCCCGGTGACACCGATGTACAATACTTGGTCCATACTTCATCAGGAATATCTATGCCACAATTAGTTATGATCTATTCCACACTTCTCAAGAAGAAGATATTTGTATATATTTCTCATCATCGTCGTGAAACAACAGTCCGGAATCTCTATTTTCCTTACTTGCCGTAATTTCATGCGACTACATTGATAAAGAGTAGGTGTTGTCCAATTCATCCAATCACAGTAGTTGTGATCAGCAACGGTTATCTCAAAGAGTACTGGTGTAATACAATTCTGAAATTATTTGTTAGCTTCGATCTAATTGGTTGACGAATCCGAGAATCGTCTACTAGCATTGGCCCAGACTTCGTGAATAACAAAAATATAAACGAGAGATTACGGTTGCATGAGACCATGGGAAGGAAATAATAAAGTGATTCTGGACAGGGGTTTTATTACGATGATTACTCAGAGAAATATTTTACAAGATTTTCCAAATTCATCGGCAGAAAAAACAAAGAAGTTTGCGTCTTTAGCAAAATTGTAGAAGATAAAAAGTAAAAACACAAAAAAGTTAAAAGCCTGACAAGGTATTACTATACTTTAAGATATGATTTGTTTTAGAGTTAGTTGTTCAAAGTCAAGTAGAGGTCATGATGGTAGAGGACACATTGCAGCATATTTATACACCTACACACTTACAAATATAATCTTAAATCAAAAGACACATAAGAACAAGAACCCTAGCAAGAAAATGTACCGTTATTTTACCACAGGTAGACCTTAAGTTGAAAGGTTAATATTGTATGAAGGTGATGATATGCGACACATTAGTACATGGTGATGCACCTATAACAGAAGGGCCTCAATCGCTCACCCGAGAACCATCGGAAAGAAGAACAAGAATACCGAGATTTTTAGCTGAAACTTTCAGAATATGACCGGGTCAGAACGTCAACATATAAATACGGGTTCTTTTTATTTTTTATAATTATGGTGACTATGGAAACGCAGAAACCTTATTTTACCGCCAATCTGGAAAAAGTAATTTTGGAATTTTATAAGAAATTAACATAATTTGAATTATTCTGTAGACAATGAATACTTTTAAATTTCCAGTTGGCATTGCTATATCAGTTGAGGGAGGGACGTTGTGTGATAATCTGTCTGTTGAATGTGAATCATACCATTGCTTAATTTTTATAGCATGTCAATTAGCCCCCCCCCCCCCCGAAAATTTGTCATTTTGTGAAAATTGGTCCTGAAACAGTTTTTAAAGTGTTATATAAAAAAATGCAGCGAAAAGGCTGATTATTTTTCCAGATTATATATATATATAAATATATATATATATATATATATATATATATATATATATATATATATATATTATATATATATATATATATATATATATATATATATATTTATTTATTTATTTTCTCCCTTAAGTCCGAAAATAAGTATTATCTTTTCTAATCATAAATAACAAAAACACAAATATAGGATGTGTAGCTCGTTATATTTTATATTTGTATTTAAAAAAAAAAAAACAATAAACACAACTACTATGTCATAACATAATTTTTACCCCAAAATCTCCTTCATTAACAATGTTAGCCGCCCAGGAAAAACCAATTAAATTTTAATCATTGGAAACCTGTGTCCGATGGCAGTGCAGACCATTATCTAATGACTATGGATGATCGAACCTCATCTAGACCTGATTTTTTTAAGATTTGTGAAAGGCATTTTATTTTCAGACGGTAAAATTGCCCTGGAGACACCAACAAAGGGCGTCTTTGAACTCTGCCGAGTTCCTGGAAGCTGCGCAGGTGTAGCGGGCAAACTTCTGTCGAAAGAGTGACCACCCTGACTGACCGTTAAACATCAACTTTTTGGGCAGCTTGGATGGACGAAATTCGTCTCTGTCCCTACTCCCCTGTGACTGTCTCCTTTCCACAGATATGGAGGTATTTGTTGCGGTCATCATAATAGGATCAGTGGGGGTACTGCCACCGGGAACCAGGGGAGCGCTCACCTCTGTGGTGAGTATTGCGAGAGGGGAGATTTTCATATGGGGGACGGCTGTGCATCTCTTCTCTCTCTTTCGCTATAGGCAAAGTATGGTGACACTGGGCGGACACGCGGGACCCATCAGTGAGTTCATCGTCGCTCTGCCAAGTAGGGTCTACGTGTCATGAACGACAAACGGCGTAAGAAACCGTTGTCCATTTCGGGGCGTCCCAGAGTGTCGGGAAACATCGTGGCCGTGGGCGCCATCAGACGAACTTGGGTACCTGTGGATCCGATCATGCATGTTCTCACCAATGGGGCAGGAGGGGGACATACCCGATAGACTGAGGTATATTCTCCTCCCCATGGAAAGGTAAAGCCCCAAAGATGTTCTCATCCTCAAACTGGGGGTGGATGCTGGTTGTGCCGAGGGGTTGTTGTTGCCTCCAGACTAACATAGTGTGGGTTTGTTGTAAAGTCAACAATGTCAGTGATGTTGTGGGGCACATGGAAATGTGGGATAACCACAATATTAAATGGTGTTAAGTTGCCATGGAAGTTACGAAAGTGCAAAATCTCTTTTGCAACCTTTTTACCTACCCCAGGAATGGCATATAGGTCCTTTTCTTTCCAAAAATGATATAGAGCCTGCTCTTAATACTTACACGTGTAAAAAGAACTAGCAAAAGTCTGCTAGGGAAGAGGAAAACATGAAATGGAAATTAAAAACACGTGTTGGGCAGGGACTGGGTTGTGGGTAAAACTAGGTCAAAAAGTGACTTGTAACTAGTTAGAAAAAGAAAGGGGAAACAAAAATAGGAAAAACAGAAATAAAATAAAAGTAAAATAAAGAATTTCAGAAAAATAAAATATCTTAAAATCTTTTGCCAAAACAAGAAAAACGCACGATGCGCGTTTTGGCGGGAAAATACAAGGTCGGGACTTTATGTTTAAAAAGTCTAAAAAGAGAGAGAAAATACAGTAAGAAGGGTTCCAATAAATAGGGTGACATAAACAAAATGTCGGAAATGGGAAGTCATTACTTAAAAGCGCATTGCAAACGAAGTAATAAAATACCACACTAAGAAACGTTTTGTAGACCGAGACTTTCCCAAACGACTAGGGTTGTACATCGAACCCGATCACGAAGCGCCTCCATTACTCTGGTAATGTGAACTGCACGAAATGATGGATACGCTGGGATAGAGAAAATTATATGGCATAAAAACATGTTTGTGCATTTAATTCATGACTAATACCACATAGATTATATTAAAGTTTTAGCACCAAGGAAACAATCTGTAACTCAATATTTTATTTAAAAGTAATAAAAAATGAGTGAATGACCGGGACATTTTCGTGATCAAAACACTGATTATTAATATCCTTGGTGATTCTGTTGTGGGTGCAACACGACGGAATGTCCAAAGGGATTAACTGAACATGTAAACTGATGATGAATGCCTTTGCCCTCTCCATAGGTTTACCTATGTATTATTTATAGAGGGCGAAGCCCTCATAGATGTAGATAAGCTCACATTTTTTATTCCTACTACATCCGTACTACTAATGGTTAATATTTTGCTCACATCGTGAATTTGCGCGTGATATAAACAAAATGTCGGAAATGCGAAGTCATTACTTAAAAGCGCATTGCAAACGAAGTAATAATCTACCACACTAAGAAACGTTTTGTAGACCGAGACTTTCCCAAACGACTAGGGTTGTACATCGAACCCGATCACGAAGCGCCTCCATTATTCTGGTAATGTGAACTGCACGAAATGATAGATACGCTGGGATAGAGAAAATTATATGGCATAAAAACATGTTTGTGCATTTAATTCATGACTACTATCACATAGATTCTATTTAAGTTTTAGCACCAAGGAAACGATCTGCCAATCAATATTTCATTTAAAAGTAATAAAACAATGATTTGAATTTTAAATTAAATAACATTTGGTCCGAACTAACCTGTTTTCCGAGGTAACCCTAACCCAAGTCTGAGCCGCCATCTTGTAATAAAGTAAATTATCAGGTTTCACATATGCAAGTTTTGCGAATTTAAGTCGACACTTTTCTAGTGCTATATAAGATAGCCGCCCTCAGATTTCTATATTATATATTTTTTTCTGTTCGATTATGTTGAGGTGACATCCATCGAGACAAAATTTCCATTTTACTGCATTGTTTTTAGTGTTTTCCAGTCTGTAATATTAGCGCGTTAGTAAGAAGTCGACAATTTTCATATTGATTATACGATCATATCTTTGTCTAGGTCTGGAGAAAATATCACAAACTACAGTTATTTCAACAGACAAGAATATTATCTCAATTCACACTCAAAACTTATAATTTTCTAAGATAATTAATCTGACGTATTACAGGAACAAAGGTCATTGCCTCCGATCTGGAGTATAACGACTTTTGGTTTTAATTTGTTCATATGTGTTTGTTGTCAAGCTGACTCAGGCCAACAATGTCGATCATCAATTAACAAGACAGCAACACCGCTCAACAATATGGACGCATCTATTCAACTCCAACACATGGTACACACTACATTGTACATCAAAAGTGATGACGTAATACACAAAGTGCACACGAGCATCAATAAAGCATACAGACAGGACAAGAGAGATAACTCTAACAAACTTAACATTACTAAACATCTCCCTTTTCAAGTTAAGCAAATAATTTTGAAAATATCCATGGAAATCAAATTCTCAGTTTCACATGTTATCCAGATATGAATTTTACTTTTGAATGAAATTGCTGTGTAAATTCTACAGTCACCACTATTATGATTTACATGAAATTGCAACACTGATGTATTAAACAAAATGATTTTTCTGTTTTACCTAAACAGTTCCATTCAATGAAATCATGTCAATTACACAAATAAAATTTCAGTTTATAATGTTATTCGAAGTCTTTGAATCTGGTAGGTCTCTGGACTACACGACCACTCCTTGTCCTGGTCAGATGATCACTCGGTGGACTGGCAGGCGGTTTACAAGCGGTTTCGGTAAGAGTTTTACTTGTACCAGTAGTATTACAAGGTATTGCGGTACTGTCATTGTCATTGAAATCATCCCAGTGTAATTTCGGTGGTTCCTCCTTTACATGTTGTGGAGTACGCATAAGGAACTTACGATTGCGGCGGTATGTTCCTCTTGGTGTATCAATGATATAGGAACGAGTGTTAAGAATCTCCTCCTTAACAATTCCTGTTGTGTCCCATAATTTGCCTTTATCAGTTTTTAAGCGCACTGGATCTCCTTCACGCAATGTCGGTAAAGACTGGGTACCGTGGTGTCTATCATACCCTTCACGCTCCTTGTACTGTGAATCTCGCATCCTGACCTGATCCTTATCCGGCCATTCCGGTTGTAACGCATTCGGTAACATCGGTAGTAATGTCCGAATCTTTCTTCCCATAATTAATTCGGCTGGACTCGCTCCTGTTGCGGTTATCGGAGTCGCACGGTACGACATTAATGCTGTAAATATGTCGTCCTGACGCAAAATATTTTTAGCAACTTTGACGGCACTTTCTGCTTCCCCATTAGATTGAGGAAAGTGGGGACTTGAGACAGTTTGTTAAAATCCGTATTTCTTTGCAAACGTGTTGAATTCCAGTGACGTAAATTGTCGGCCATTGTCAGAGACAAATTCCCCAGGAATTCCCCAGCGAGCGAAAATGTTTTTCAATTTACCAATTACTTGTTCGCTTGTAATAGATGGTAAATATGGAATTTCAAGAAATCGGGTGTAATAATCAGTCACAATAAGATATTGTTTCCCGTTCAGTTCGCAAAGATCGGCGGCAACCTTTTGTCATGGTCGATCAGGTAACGGCGTTACTTTAAGTGGTTCCTTCCTCTGACTCGGTCTGTGTGTCTTACAGAAATTACATTTTTCGATCATCCGCTGAATGTCTTTTGCGATTCCCGGCCACCAAACTGAAGCATGCGCTCTTGCGCGACACTTTTAAAGACCTAACTGGCCTTCGTGTATACTCTGAAGTAAGTCCGATCTCAACATTTCCGGCACTACGATCCGATCTCTATATAACAATAGACCCGATGATAACGAAAGTTCGCTCCTCCAATTGAAGTAATCTCTCACTTCCGGTTTTACTTGACTCGCGTATTGCGGCCATCCATACCGTGTATGATTCATTGCTTCCTGTAGGATTTCGTAACGTTCGGTTGCATCACGAATTTCTCTAAGTCGTCTATCTGCAATCGGACGCGCAGAATTTATCATCGTTGTATAGAAATCAATGTTCTCCACCATGCTCACTAATTTCGCTGAATCTGAATCATTAATCGCAATCGGCTGACGCGATAATGTGTCCGGAACAACTAAGAGTTTACCTGGAACGTATTCAGCTTCCAAGTTGTACCCTCGATGTCTCATGAGCATACGTTGGATACGAATAGGTGATCGATCCAAGTCACGATTGTTCAAAAGCGGTACTAGCGGTTTGTGATCTGTGTACAGCGTAAACGAGTTTAATCCAACAAGATATCGAGAAAACTTCTCACATGCGTATAATGCGGCTATCGGTCTCAGTTCGCCTTTCTCCTCTTGGAATAAAGCGCCACCTAGCCCGTAGCTAGAGGCATCTGCACTGACAACTATCGGTTTACTCTGGTCGTAAAAAGTAAGTACCGGCGCACAAGTAAGTAGGTTCTTGACATCGTTAAATGCATTTTGTTGCGCTGTGTCCCAATTCAAGCAGTATCCGATTTGAGTAAATCAGTCATCGGACTGATATTTGCTAGATCCGGCACGAATCTCCCTAAATAGTTCACCATGCCTACTAAACGACGTAACTCTTGCACATTTGTCAGCGCTGACATCGATCGTATGGCTTCGACGCGATCTGGACTCGGCTGTATCCCGTTTGAATTTATCACTTGTCCAAAATACGACACCTCAGATTTTCGGATGTCGCACTTATCGCGATTTAGACGTAATCCAGAGTCATGAATTTTCCTGAGTGCGGCTTCTAGTCTAGCATCATGATTCGCGACTGACGAGCCATGAACCAAAATATCGTCAATTATAACCTCTACACCTGGTAGTCACGAAAGTAGTTCCGACATTTTCCTTTGGAAAATTTCCGGAGCCGAAGTTATACCAAAAGGGTATCGGCTTAAAACAATACCTCCCGAATGGAGTAATGAAAGTTGTCAGCTCATAACTATTCGCATGCAATGGAATTTGATGAAATTCGCTCAAGGCATCAAGTTTAGTGAACACTGATGACCCCGCAAGTCTCGGCGAAATGTCATCAAAATAAGGTAACATGAAATATTCTCGTTTCACTGCCTTATTCAACTTCTGTAAGTCGACGCATATTCGTACGCAACCGTTACGCTTAATGACTGGCACCATGGGCGCACACCAGCCTGTCGGATGTTCGACTTTCTGAATTATCCCCTCGTTCTCTAATGTGTCAAGCTCGGCGGCGACTTTTGACATGAGCGGAAATGGTACGCGGCGCGCAGTGGTTAGACAATATGGTGTAACATTTTCACGCAAAGTTATTTTAACTGGTTCACAGTCTAACAGACCTATGGTACCAAACACGCTCGACTCAAGACCATCCAATTTCACAAGTAGACCTAACACGCTCGCGGTGCTACGACTAAGTAAATTGCTTGAAGTCCCGTTTACGACATGTACTGGAAACTGGTAGCACTGACCCTTGAACTCGGTAATTACGTTAAATACTCTTATACAGTCAAGTTTACCTCCCGGGCCACATAACGGTACTGACACCGGTCGCAAATATGGTTTCCCTAACGACGAATAAGCACGGTCACTGATAACGGCTGTATCTGCTCCAGAGTCTATCTTAAATCTGACCATCTTTCCTAGTATCGGCAGATTTACCTCTCATGCAGCTTCTGTGTCATTTCAAATTGTAACAGACCCAAGGAAAATATCATCACTTTCACGATTACTGGATTGTTCGTTTTCTTACAACATGCTGCAAAATGATCAAGTCCGTGGCACTTACGACAATGCTTCCCTCTGGCGAAACAAAAATCAGCCGTATGGTTCAAATTACATTAATCACACCTCTCTCGTGGTTGACCTCGTCCTGACTTACGACTTCTCTACGTTGACCTTGACCTCTGTTTGTATTACCACGACTTCTCATTTGACCTCGACCTCTAAATGTGCCCACACCTGCACTATGCGAAATAGCTTCGACGTGCTGATAAGCATTTGGTCTCGCATTTGTAATTTAACCTGTTCTGACTGCCTTGTACGTTCTATAGCTTTTTCAAGTGTCAAATCTTGTACTAATTGTAGCTTTTCACTCAAGTCATGATCAAGTATGCCAATTACTAACTGATCTCGAATATTTTCGCTTTTATCCGTGAAATTACAAAACTCTGCCAGTTCGTATAAACTACGCACATACTGTTCTACTGTTTCTCCTTTCGCTTGCATCCTGTGATGGAAATTTGCCCTTTCATGAACTATGTTGCGTTTGGGAATAAAGTAATCATCAAATTTGGTTAAAACTGGGTCAAATTTGTCCTTGTTATCAGCAGGATCAAACGTAAATGATTTATAAATGTGCTCAGATTCCTTCCCCATACAATATATAAGAGTACTTATCTAGACCTTCTTGTCCTCCTTTAAACATCTTACGTATCTTGTGATTCTAGAGGTACTCAGGGTTGTTCTTATTCTGACACCATGTTTGTTGTCAAGCTGACTCACGCCAACAATGTCGATCATCAATTAACAAGACAGCAACACCGCTCAACAAGATGGATGCATCTATTCAACTCCAACACATGGTACACACTACATTGTACATCAAAAGTGATGACGTAATACACAAAGTGCACACGAGCATCAATAAAGCATACAGACAGGACAAGAGAGATAACTCTAACAAACTTAACATTACTAAACAATATGCTCCTTGAAATGTCTTTCAAGGCAAAGTGAATCAATAGTGCAGCCACAGATTCCTAAACATTTAACAATACAGTGCAGTGTGTTCAAACCAAAATTATTGATATAACCATGTTTATTTCGCAATAAATCCTGAAGGCTTCTTATAAAAGAATGACCAGTTATTGACACCTTTATATGATTGGCCATAACAATATCAGATACCAAAGTATAAACGTTGGATGATGTAAAATATGTGATGCACAAGTAGAAACAATGGTAAGACTATTAATTGTTGTGTATACTCTCTATAGCGGTGTGTCTGTTAGAAATAAATGGATGCATATTAGATATAGGGAACTTGTTATTGTGTCTTTATTTTTTGCTAACATGTTTAGCAACTGTCACAAATTAAATATTTAATCTGCTGTGTAATATTTTTATTCACCGACTTGTGTACTGTCAGGATGCTTTCGGAAATGTGTTGTTTATATTTACTGTCGAATCGTGAAGTCACGTGCATATTATTGACAGTGTTACATCTGTTTAAGGTAGTAACATATAATCTATTGAAATATTATATATTGTCAATCGAGAAAGAAGCAATTTACGAATTCAAATTTGTCAGCGCCCCCCCCCCCCAAATAGAAATAATTGCTGGAGTTTACGAGTATTTTTCAATTCAACTATATTATTGTAAATATGCGTCTGTAAAATAGACTGCTTCCGATTTTAGTACATATATTTCCAACAGTACGCCAGTATGAAACAAACACTCGCATACAAATTGTTATAGCAGATGGTAAGAATGATGATTACTACTCCAATGTCGAACATCTCGGCGCATCCCTCATTGTGTCTTGGTAACCTGATACAGTCTTGCTATCTATAAACTGTTTGAATTTCTGTTGAAATGAATAACACATGTTTGTACAAATATCGTAAGGGTCCGTAAATGATCTTAAATTCACTTTCTCAGACTGTTTTAGTATAGTGTCGATGCAAATACTCTAATGATATAATACATAAAATTTTCCGATAGATAAAATGCGACACTAATATATAATTTATTATTCATCAAATATTCAAGCATTATAAGTTGAGAATTGTAACTAATATCTATTTTCTGACTCGTGTCGGGAAAGCCCCTTTAATTCAAAATAAATACAATCAGTATAAAGTTAATGTTTTATTCTATCTTATCAACAGTGTGTCGGTTATAAATAAATGTGTGCCAGTTAGGTATAGGAAATATAAAACCTGTTGTTATTGTGTCTTTAATTTTTCTAACATGTGACAGAAACGATATCTTCTTGAGCATTATTATTACTTTAGTATTATGTTTATAATACTAGCAACTGTCGCATAACTTTATTCTATCTGCTGTGTGATATTTTTATTCATTGACTGTACTGTCGGGAAGTTATCGTGACTACGTATTTCCTGACGTGTCGGGAAGTCGCATGAATTTTATTGACAGTGTTATATCAGTAGAAGATAATATCTTATAGTCTATTAAAATATAGACTGTTTATCGAGAAAGAAGCAAATTCCACTTTGACGGTGCCAAAGCTATAATGTTCATAAGAATAAAATATGTTTATGTTTCACTGAATAATAAATCTGATCTGAATTTTAGTATGTTATTCCAAAACATAAATATCACAATTTAAAAGATGACACAACCCCCCCAAAAAATAAAATTTAAAAAAAATTCAACTCACACAGTATATCAATAAAAAGATATTAGTTACTAATAAGTTACTTTTTAACCATTCTGTGATACATGCTTCTTCATTGGTGCACGTTATGGAAATCATGAAGATGGTCACTCACGCCGATCGAGCTTGCACAGTCATTTATGGGGCACTGCACTGTCAACCCTTTCGGAGATACTACCCTGGCTGGCGTATCAGGATTGTGGACTAGGGGACATTAGTTTATCATTAAGGCAGCTGCAACCTCATTCTTGAGCTGAGCAAGGCGGTTTCTCATTCCTTAAGACCAATGGTCTATTTTATGCGTAGATGTACTTCTAATAGACCATTGCCATATTTTTTTTATCTAAGAAGAAACTTAGAAAAGACTTTATTGACCTAACTGTTCTATGCTTCTTTTTATCTCGGAAATCATCGAGCCATTGTGTTGCTTATGGAAAACCCAATAGTGGGTCTGACCATATACCATATACCTGTTGTGCATGAAATTCGGCCTCAGCTCGAGTCTTGTCCACGTCAGGATTGAATAAGCCAAGCACAAAGGTTTTCTAAGAATATCTAAGTCCCTGAAACTACTTTCCTACTCTATAGCTGTGACGTTTTGTACCTCTGGAATTTGACCCTCTAAATGCAGAACTGGGGATAATGCCCCCCATTTTTTTCGGTCATATTCACTCTCATCTGATGAGTGGTCACTGTGTCTCGGGGGGTTGGGGTACTTTAACCGACGGTGCAGTATTTGCTTGGAATACTTCATCTCTTTTCTAAATTAGTTACTTTTGAACCATCCTGTTATGCATGCTGTTCCTCGTTGAAGTTTATTTACATCAGAAAGATGCTCCCGCACACGCCAAACGAGGTTGCTACAATCGTCTATTGGCCACTGCACTACGGCGCCTTTCGAAGCCACTACCCTTGCTGGAGTATTGATATTGTGGACTAGGGTAATTAGTTTATTAAGTGAGGCCGCTGCAACCTCAGTTCTGCGCTATGCAAGACGTTTTATCATTGCCAAAGACCAATGGTCCATTTTTATGCATAGCTGTACTTGCAATGAACAATTGCCATAGATTTTTATCTAACAAAGAACTTGGAATAGACTTTTAGTGACCAACTGTCCCCATGCTTCTCTTTTATCTCGGAAATCGTCGAGCCACTGTGTCGCTTATGGAAAACCCAATAGTGGGTCTGACCACTGACCAGATACCAGATACCTGTTGTGCATGAAACTCGGCCTCAGCTCGAGTCTTGTCCACGTCAGGATTGAATAAGCCAAGCACAAAAGTTTTCTAAGAATATCCAAGTCCCTGAAACTACTTTCCTACTCTATAGCTGTGACGTTTTGTACCTCTGGAATTTGACCCTCTAAATGCAGAACTGGGGATAATGCCCCCCCATTTTTTTCGGTCCATATTCACTCTCATCTGATGAGTGGTCACTGTGTCTCGGGGGGTTGGGGTACTTTAACCGACGGTGCAGTATTTGCTTGGAATACTTCATCTCTTTTCTAAATTAGTTACTTTTGAACCATCCTGTTATGCATGCTGTTCCTCGTTGAAGTTTATTTACATCAGAAAGATGCTCCCGCACACGCCAAACGAGGTTGCTACAATCGTCTATTGGCCACTGCACTACGGCGCCTTTCGAAGCCACTACCCTTGCTGGAGTATTGATATTGTGGGACTAGGGTAATTAGTTTATTAAGTGAGGCCGCTGCAACCTCAGTTCTGCGCTATGCAAGACGTTTTATCATTGCCAAAGACCAATGGTCCATTTTTATGCATAGCTGTACTTGCAATGAACAATTGCCATAGATTTTTATCTAACAAGGAACTTGGAATAGACTTTAGTGACCTAACTGTCCCATGCTTCTCTTTTATCTCGGAAATCGTCGAGCCACTGTGTCGCTTATGGAAAACCCGTTAGTGGGTCTGACCACTGACCAGACACCAAATACCTGTCGTGCATGAAACTCGGCCTCAGCTCGAGTCTTGTCCACGTCAGGATTGAATAAGCCAAGCACAAAAGTTTTCTAAGAATATCTAAGTCCCTGAAACTACTTTCCTACTCTATAGCTGTGACGTTTTGTACCTGCTTTTGAATTTGACCCTCTAAATTCAGAATTGGAGATCATGACCTCGTTTTCGGGGGTCATATTCAACCTCAACTGATGAGTGGTCACTGTGTCTCAGGGGGGGGGGGGGTAGGGTACTACAACCGACGGTGCAGTATTTGCATGCAGTACTTGACCTCTTGTCTGAATGAGTTACTTTTTTAACCATCCTGTCATACATCCTGCTTTCTCGGGACAATTGCAATATATATCAAGAAACTTGGAAAAGACTTTCGAAACCTAACAGTCCCATGCTTCTTTTTATCTCGAAGCCACTGTGTTCTTATAAGTCTTTGTTAACAATTTCACCTATGGAAACCCGTCACTGTGTTTGACCATTTACCGAATGCCTGTCGTGCGTGAGACTTGGCCTCAGCTCAAGTCTTTTCCACGTCATGAGAAATAAACCAATCACAAAAGTTTCTAAGGATATTTAAGTCCCTAAAACTACATCCCTGTTCTAAAGCCGTGACTTTTTGTACCTGCTTTTGAATTTGACCATCTAAATTAAGACCTGGGGATCATGCCACATTTTCTCCGTCACGTACCCCCCTCCTCATCTGATGAGTGGTCACTGTCTCTCGGGTTGTGATCTCACAACTGGTTGTTGGGCACTGAACCGACGGTATAGTATTTGCTTGGTGAGTACTGGACCTCTTGTCTGAATTAGTTACTTTTTTAACCATTCTGTGATACATGCTGCTTCGTCGCTGCGGGTTATGGACATCATGAAGATGGTCCTGCACACGCCGAACGACGGATTAAACTAACGTTACATTATATTACAAAATTAAAGTCTGATTCTAACAATCCGGCATACGACTATTTATGAGCAAATGTACGAACACCGTACAAAACTTTTTGCTCCACTTGGCTTTAGAATTAAGGAACATATTGAAGACTGCGACTTTTACCTTTACACTATTTCAGACCTAAATATATACACAACACCACCCTGGGAACTAACCAAACCAAATGTCGACTTATCTCTTAACAACAATAAAAAACTACAAACTGAAAATAAATTACATGAAATAAATACAAAATTTATAATTAATTCACCAGTCTTCACTACAAATAGAAAAGATGAGGTTACTCTGACCAGACTTCGTATTGGTCATAGTAACCTTACACATAAATATTTATTTTTTCAAGAAGAACCACCGGAATGTGTACTGTGTGGTTCAAGGCTAACTATTAAACATTTTTTAACAAAATGTACATATTTTAAACCTGCTCGTGAGAAATATTACTCCGAGACAGATCTTAATAGTATTTTTAATAACGTCGCTGGCGACATCATTTTAGAATATTTTAAAGATATTGGTTTATATTCAAAAAATTTGAAATATCATGTTTTATCAATCACAAACTTGTTTGTCTTTTACAAAATGTTTAGCGTCAAAAATTTTGAAGAGAATAGACTTAATATGTTTTTAATGAAATAAATAATTTTACATGAATCGCCACGATTTGACTGAAATATCGTTGAAAGTGGCGTTAAACAAAAACAAACAAGATATTGGATTATATTCCAAAATTTGAAATATCTAATTAATATTTTATCAGTTCACAATCTTGTTTGTCGTTTACCAAATGTTTAGTGTCAAAAGTTTTAAAGAGAATAAACTTACTATGTTTTTACTTAAATAAATAATTTTATTCGAATCGCCACGATATAACCGAAATATCATTGAAAGTGGCTTTAAACAAAAGCAAACAAACCTAACAGTCCCGTGCTTCATTTTAGCTCGAAAATCGTCGAGCCACTGTGTTCCTACTCAGTCCATGTTAACAATATCCCAGATGGAAAACCCGTCACTGGGTCTGACCACTGACCAGATACCAAATACCTGTCGTGCATGAATCTTGGCCTCAGGTCGAGTCTTGACGACGTCATGAGAAAAAAGCCAAGGACAAAAGTATGTAAAAATATTTAAGCATTTTTTTGGTCATATTCACCCTCATCTGAAGAGTGGTCACTGTCTCTCGAGGGGTTGTGATATCAAACTTTGGAGTTGGGGGAACTATAACCGACGGTGCAGTATATGCTTGGTGAGTATTTGACCTATTGTCTGAATTAGTTACTTTTTAGACCATTCTATGATACAAACTGCTTCGTACTGCGGTTTATGGACATCATGAAGATGGTCCTACACACGCCGAACGAACTTGCTACAATCGTATATGGGGCACTGCACTACTGCGTTTTTCTCATTCTCAGAGCAATGGTGTATTTTATGCATAGTTGTACTTCCAATAGACAATTGCAATATTTTTATCTAAGAAGAAACTTCGAAAATACTTTTTTGACCTAGCGGTTCCATGCTTCATTTTGTTTCGGAAATCGTTGAGCCACTCTGTTCCGACTAAGTTCATGTTAACAATGTCCGTTACGGAAAACCTGTCACTGGGTCTGACCACTGACCAGATACTGTGATCTTTTTTGTACCTACTAATGAATTTGACCTGGGGATAATGCCCCTATTTTATCGATCATATTCACCCTCATCTGGTGAGTTAACACTGTCTCTTCTGGGGGCCTCTCACCTCTGGTTCGAAT
>BROG01001780.1:0-28338 GCA_030159075.1 Atrina japonica | reverse complement strand
TACGATAACCAAAAATACACAAATATAACCCTTAGAAGGAAAAATCATTCCATTTTAATTATATGAACTTATCTCTTTACCTTTGTGGCTTTGGGATTTGCTTCTTTTAATTTCCGTGAATCTGTTAATGTTTTTAATACACACACACACACACAACCAAATGAAAGAAAACAACTGAAAATTCAGTCATATCTACTAATCTATATATCATTTTGTGTTTATCAGCTTGGCTTCTAAAAGTTCCTGTGTATCCATAAGAAGTGATGTTTTCAATTAAAATAGCTATTCAGTTTCACAACGGAAAATTGACTTGATTATATAAAAAACTTATCCCAGTAAATTGATAGATTATAAATGCTGAAATTATTGCAGATGTTGTGAAATTGCTAACTGACATAATTTAAAAAAAAAACCAAATTAATGAGCGTAAGGCACATGGTGTTTAGAAATGCAAATGAAAATCAGCATTTAAAGGGAAATAACTCCCACACGCCACATAACATTTAGGTATCTATCAGGCTTCTAAATTTGTGACCAATTAACTTTTTCAAGAATCCCCATGGCCTGTGAAACATGGTTTTACGCCCAAACATGTTCTATGTCAATGCTTTTGTGGCTAATATGTACAATGGGTGGTATAGTTATTGTTGACAGTTGTCCGTTACTGATGTCAACAAATTATAAATCATAAAATTCCACGTCTTTATATGCCATCGATTAATTTTGAGACACAGCCTTATATTCAACCCAAAGCATCTGCATCGTACTTGATTTTCATTCACTGATAATCCCTATTTCTACTGTTTCCCATTGATTATCAAAAATACATAGAATTATCAATAAATATTACAACTCTTAGAACACACAACAAACAAATTGTCAGATTTCCAATATTTAATAAATAATTAAAGACAGTAAACTAAAATTACTTTTACATGATTATGAATAGTTAAGTAACAGACCAATGTCACAATGTTTTTTTTTTGTAAAAATGTCAGATTCAATCTTGTGAATATCCATGAAAAAAATTGTATAACATGATAAGCTTATAGTTATATATTTATGCATACAAGTATATCTTCAAGAGATAAACATTACAAAATGTGGAAATCTATTCAATTTTTAGAAATCAAAGGCCTGAATGGTCACAATGATGTTGAGCACTTGAAAAATTACAAAGCCTGATTGATGTGGGTATGCCTAGAATATCTAACAATCCAGTAAATTTCTGTGTATTCACATCTGTAGCTGATAAACTTCTAGTTTTAAAGAGTACAGGGGTCCTAACACATAGATCATAACAGCAATCAATCAACTTTGTTTTACAGCATCAATTGTTGTACGATATAATAGCCATTGGGTATAAACTCAAAACTGCTATACACGTCAAGTTTTACTTGTTACTAATGATTAAACATACTTACAATTCATACTACATGTATCTCTTCTGATATCCCAGTCGACATCCATGAATGGTTATTAATTTTTGATGATCATTTAATAAGTCAGAAAATTACACCATGTGCTGACAATGTTAGATTTTTGTCAACAACATTGAGCCACTTAAATCATTATCAATTACATTTCAGATTATCATAAATAAAGTTTCAGATTCCAATTGCACTTCCGAAATATGTAATAAAATGATATAAGTTGTAAACCCTGTGAATAAGGAGATAGTGATTTGACATGTACATGGATACGAAACTCGCAACAATTACTTGGAACTTATATCACTACAAACTCTGAAACAGTGGCGACTCTGTCTATGCTAATTCTTGGTCTCTCTTTGAATCTCTGTATTCACAGGAGTAATAGAAGTAGATCCTAATGTGTGTAAATGAATAGTGAGCCTAATATATTGATTCCTTTATCAAAAATTTAAATTATTATAAAAGTTTAATTTTCCTGCTCAGAAGATTAATAGCACGGTGGAATTTATAACAAATGCACGAATAAAATGAATAAAAAGAACAAACATTGAATATCCTAAAAGAAAGCCTTAATTTTAGTGTACTATATTGTTTCGAGACTGCAGAAAAATGGTGGAGTCTGCATGATCCCTATATACCATTTTACATTAAAATGCTCAACGTCATCATAAAATCCATGCCCTTTGACCCAATAATTTTACAATCAATTGTATCTGACTGCATACATTTATAGTATACTGAGTATTAAATCATATTAAACCTTTATACCCCACAGACCATAATAGACTGGTCTAATACAATAGAAAAGAGTGCACCATTACATTATTTTGTGTTGAGAGGGTTATACATGTATATAACATGATATTTACAAACAACTAAAGCATGTCTAGATATCGTGTGCACTCTATAGGTTTCAATGTGTCCACATTCTACAGTAACATCCAGATTTTTATCTACTTGCGTTTTTGAAACATTCTAAACAAAGTTTCAGTGTATAATGAAAATAATAATTGTTAGAAGTTTTGTATCTAATTGTAGAGGACAAAATGTCAAAGAGAGACAAACTATATGAATACTATGGAACCAAGTGAGACCTGTTGTGTGGCTTACAGAAGACAACTGGATAATCTGATGAACAGATGAACCAAAGACAAGAAGTAGTGTTTTGCACTAGCAGATATACTCAGCTGTTTTACACTAACAGGTATACACAGCTGTTTTACACTAGTGGGTATACTCAGCTGTTTTACACTAGCGGGTATACTCAGCTGTTTTACAGTAACAGATATACTCAGCTGTTTTACACTAACAGATATACTCAGCTGTTTTACACAAACAGATATACTCAGCTGTTTTACACCGACAGGTATACTCAGTGAATTGTTCAACAGACTTACTCAATTAACTGTTTCAGGGGTTTATTTTAATCAACTGTTTCATGGGACTGAGGTATACTCTGTTGATTCATAATGTGACACTACATGCTATAGAAATAAACAAGGAATGTACAAGTAATTGATTTGTATCAAGCAAATATAAAAATATCACATGAAAGATGATGTAATGGTTGTTTTGATATAATGCCTAATGGCATGAATTAAATTTTTAACTAATAGATGAAAAGTTTGATATGCTTTTTTGGTTTGCTCTGAATGACTGCAATGTATAGAGACAATAACATGACACATTATAATTAATCAAAGGGCTAGTGGCTGCTATGTAACACGCCTTTATCACAACCTTATATATCTAGTTTGTTTTGCCTCATACTGAAATATCATCATTTCATTGGATATGCGGGTCATGTGACTGCCCTTCATGGTTCTATGGATGATCAGTAAAACAAAAATAGATAGCAATGGCGGATGATCTGATTCACAACCCTATCAATACTGGCAACTGAAGACATTTACTAAATAAGAATATGGTCCTCAACAAAATAAAACAGTTATTAGGATTGTTACTGACCATCCACGGGAGTATGTAGGGTTGATCAAGTCCATGGAAGGCAAGGCAAAAAGGCTCAGATTCGCCTCGCCTTCCATTTACTAGATCAACCTGACATATTCCTGTGGACCATCAGTAACAAAGCTAATAACTAATGATATTCAACTAATGACATCAATAACGACCAAATGTCTACACTTCGCTGTTAGAGAGAGAGAAAAAAACACATCACTACTAAAGATACAAAAAACATTTATAAAGATTTAAAGTCCTATAACTCTGTCAAATATTGGTGAATGTTAACATATACATGTAATGGAACTCATTTAATATATCATTGATATGTATCATACCAAATTTGGTGATAATTTGAGGAAACAAAGTCAAGTTACTTTATATGTTGCAAACAAACACTTAGTCCAAAACAATAAACACCTGACCTTTTGTGACATAAAATCTATTCCACCTCAAGTTACAGTGTTACACTAATTCAGATGTCAGAGAATTTTAACTATACTACAGAATAAATGATTATTGATTAAAAGTCACTAGAATAAAAAGGTATCCTGTCGCTTCAGGCCTATGACCCAAGAACCATCTGCTTGCACTGCAAAGACTCCAAGTTGGATCCTCTCTAGTAGTCAATTACTACTGATGAAAATAGACAAAATGATAACTTGGAAGTACATAAAATATATACATGTATATTTTCAAGTACAGTTGTAGCACACCCATGACTTTTTTTCTCTTTTAAAACACGTCAAGGACATCTAACTGGCAATGCAGTGTAGGGAAATGACATAGGCATGACCTTGGTAAATCCCCATTCTAAAATCTATATTTAACATTTTATATTATTCACTATAAAATTCAATTTTTTTCTTATTTCCATAGTAACTAATATTGCTTCAGAAACTGAATGCAGTTCAAGACTCTATATACATGTACCTTCATTTCTTTTTGTAAATGAATTTATCATATGTACAGGAAGTCAGGAACTTATAAACTTATTTTCTCAATTTAAATTTAGTAATATCATCACGTGATATGTCAAGTTTTACAGTGACATATCCTGGTGGTCATTCGAAGACTTACTTTGAGTGTGTACACCCACTATTCAGTCGTCTGATTCCCACCCTTTCTATGTACAAACCATTTAGTTCAAATTCATGTATAAAAATATAATTTTCATGGCAAGATTTCATTTTGTTGAAAAATCTTAGGATATTCTTCATTCTTAAGTCAGTGACTAATAACAAAATTGAATGTATTTTCAGGTTATAATTGATTGTGAAAATGGCCTGTGGGCATAAGGATTGGACTTAGATGTACATTGTATATATAATATTAAATAATAAATGATCTCATCTAAGCACTTCATTCCTAATAGTGTTTATGTTTTTATTATAAATTTTTTATGTTCATTGGAGAAGAACGAATAACATAAATATATTTTTAAATATACAAGATTTTTTTGCATGGAAATTCCTAGTTAGAATCACAAAAGATATATGTCAAATGGTAATTAACACTGTTACACAAACAAGTAAGTGAAAAAAAAATTGTGAATACAAATACCCTGTGAAACACATGGTCTTACACCATGACACAACCTGATGAAATAAAATGAATGAAAAACTATGAGCATTAAACAGAGGAACATATGTAAACCTTTCTATATTTAACACATTTAAAACAATACAAAAAATTCTGTGCAATAGATAACTATTCTTGAATTTTTATTGATGTCCAATATGCCTAGGTCACACATTCACTGATTTGATGCCAGATTAGATACGATATGGCATTATTTGTGGCAATCTGTATTGGTCCGCAGCTTTCTGTATTGTAGCCGTAGTCAGTAGTAATAGTACTTGTATATCCGTGACAATTTTTAAACATGTCCAAAATGTGACCATGGATCAAACAATAGTAGCGCATCCTTACTAAACCATATTAAAACGTAATGATCCATTTTAGTCCATATCAAAACTGTATTAGGGCCCAAGGTAGTCTGTGTCTTACCGCAGAGGTATACATTATCCAACATGAACAATCAACATCTGAAGCTTGCAATTAATTGGATAGAACTGGATACTGATATGGCACAAAACGGTAGGGCAGTGGTCAAGCTACTTGAGGACAGACAGACCGGAGAGGTGACCAGAGGCAGAGAAGATGGTGTACTAGGGACTGGCTTTTCCAAAGACCCATTCATGGCCAGTAAATATAAGGTCTGTGTCGCTCTGTGGAGGTTCGTACTATTCCGTATCACACCACCGTTCTTATTCCTACTAAACCTTACTTATACCGTACCATACCACTGTTCATCCATTGTGCACATGCCCTGACACGTGTTGTTCTGAATTAAACTGTATTATTTCCCTATTAAACCGTGCCGTACCGTAACAATTCATATCACTCATGTCGCCAAATGGGCCCTTTATTACATCATCCTAGGTAGATACATAAAACACATAGTCACATCTTTATGCATCCATATTAAACTACGGAAATTGGCATTTCCAGGGTCATTCGTGAGATCTAATCCATAGTGGAACCTGCGAGGTGATCCGTGAATGTGTGACCGAGGCAATAGACCATTTTCAAGGTCTCAAATTGTCCCTTGTTGTCAGAGGTCTCAAACTGTTCGCCATCACTATTTCCACCGTTTGTTATTCTAGCAGGTGCTCTTTTTACAACTGCAAAATGCTATTCCATGCGATTGTTAGCCCTCAGTTTGTTTTTTTCCACTTGACAATAATCTGGCCTTAGATATTATTGAATTCATCATTAACAAAAAAAAAGCATATATATAGGTGCTACCGTATTTCATGGCCTAAGGTCAATGGGGGATAGGTCAAAATGCAAAAATCAACTATAAGTATTAGATTGGTCGAAGTGAAGTAGGTCGATGTGCAGAAGTTGGGAGAACACAAATGTCAGTTTGTTTAATTGTGCTAAAAAATGGTACTACTGACAATAATCTGGCCTTACAGATTAAATAGGAATTGAAAATACAAGATCATTTTATCATATTTAACAACATTATAAAAAACTGATTATATACATACATCGCTATTATGTTTACCTGGTACACTTAAATGAAACTTGTATATATGTACCTGCAATTGTCAAACAATCCAAGGTTGAGAGACAAAGAAAACCTTTTTCCAAACTTTACTTACTGCCGCGGGATCAGTTGGTCTATATATACAGGTTAGTGTCCTTGTCTACACAAATCGGTACTACAGTGGGGTGCCAAGCAAATAGCAAGTGTCTGTTAATGTGATCAGGTTATTCAGTTTCTGACACACTTGAATCCCAATGATATTGTTACTTGGTAGCTAAAGCATGTTTTACAGCACTGGAAATCGCTAGGGCTAACAAAATTGAATGGTGCATTAAAAATCTGAATCCAAAAATGGATTATAAAAGAACTCAAAAAATGCTTTATTCAGCAAATACTACACAAATACAGTGAAATCTCGTTATATCAAAATCTGATGAGTCGAAATTCCGATTACTATCTTTTATGGCCTATAGGTCGATGTCGGGATTGGTCGAATGGCCAATTTTTGGTAAAACTCCAGGTTTAAGTATTAGATAGGTCGAAGCGGAATATATAGGTCGATGTCGGCAGAGATGAAAACATGAATGGGAGAAACAAAAAAATACATCGTTTTTGTAAAATAACTGGTGCCTAAACGATGGTAGCCTACCAAAATAATCAGAGTAATAGGCCTATTTTACTGTACATTATTACATAGGATTGATTAAAAAGCTTACTTGTTGCATTTTATCATACTTAACATCACTTATATCACTTGTGTGTACTGATTATGTATATGTATACACTGGTCGTAGCAAAATTATGTTTTACAGCCTCGCTAGGGCTAACAAATCATGGTGCATTTAAATTCTTTATTATAAAAGAACTCAAAAAATGCTTTATTCAGTTAACAAAAGTGATCCTATCAAATCCTTGTCTCGAAATTCCTACTATCTTTTATGGCCTAAGGTCGATTATTATGTAGCTGCAATTTTTGGTAAAACTCCAGGTTTAGTATTAGATACTGGAATATAGGTCGATGTCGGCAGAGAGTGTCAATGGGAGAAACACAAAAATTTAACTGCCTAAACAATGGTAGCCTACCAAAATAATCAGAGTAATAGGCCTATTTTACTGTACATTATTTAGGATTCCAAAAGCTTACTTTCCCAACTACAAAGACTTATATTACTCGTGTGTACTGATTATGTATATGTATACATCGCATTTGTTAAGTCAAATCATCACGTTCTTTAGTGTTAACAAAAGTGCTCAATAGTGTCTTATCCTTATATTGGTCTGAATGATTATGTACTTCAATTGTCGAACATTAAATACTCAAGGTTGAGGTCAATTAATTTATGTAACACTTTTTCCAAAACTTTCCCTGAGATATCAGGGAATCATCCAGTCAAAAGTCCTGAAAACTGAATGGACTTCACAGCGGGGGTGAGATAAAATATAAGTATGTAAACGTATAAATATAATGTAAACGATGTATTTTTATTACAAAGTTTCTGAAAAAAATATCGACCTATAGGCTCTAAAATTGGGTATGTCAAAGTCCAACAATTGCAATTTTACTATTTGTACATGAATACCACACTGGATCTGACCTCATTTTCACAAAATATATGGGAATATAAGATTTGTTATGCCTGTGTTTAGCTCTTATTTGTTATTGTACATCAAGTAAAAGTAGAAAAAATTTTAAAAATTGTTTTTTGTAAACACTGCTATTAAATGCCCCTTTAGCATATAAATTTGCAATATTTAATTTTCTACAGAATTTCATCTTTCTACATAACACATATATGTAGGAACAAATATTTTGTTTAATCAAGACAAATTGTCATTATACACAATATTTCATTTGAATTCAATTTGATCAGGTTGGATCTTCAACACAATATACAATGTACATATATATAAAAATGCACTTTTGCTTTGAATGTTTTTAACACAAAAAATTATGAATCTAGTATTATAAGGTGCAACATAAATTCTGACTGATATGATCTAAGATAGGTTTAACATTCTTAAAACTAAAAATTGGCATCATATAAATTCATGGTGTATAATATAGCAAAAAAGGCATGGAAAACTGGAAATGACAGATGCAATAAAACAATATATTATCAGCCATTTGATGGCAATATAACAAGACTGTATTACATACGTAAACCATGATAATATAAAATTTTGAGAACATAAAGAAAATACATGATTTTATACTATATTGCTGCCTACCTACCATGACTATGTAATAATGTATACTCCCTGGAAATCAATTAACTGCCATTAGATGCTAACGAAATTCATTTTACTCTTTGTAAAACAGATAAAAAAATAACAGTATAATGCTCTGACTTAAATATTATCACATGTTATTAAAGAACTATCAAGAATATGAAAATTGTCATTTCCATATTTGATATCAAGAACTTTCACGAAATTTAGGTCATCTCCCCCCAAACATGCTCAATAGAATATCCACTATCTAAACCACTAAATATAAATAAATACATCTGACCACAACAACCTTTGTCAACATGATTTAAAAATGTTTATGATAAGATTTTTGAAAAACTTATATATCCCAGGAACTCATCCACTTCAAACCACTCATCCTGGAGTTTTCCTGATTGGCCAGTGGCCCAGACATTCCATAGGTAAGTGGGTTAAACAAGTAGAAACTGCAAAGACAAAATGTTTCAAAGTATCAAAATTATGTATCTAAAGAATAAATAAAAATACATAGAAAAATCAAAGATTTCAAAACTCACCTCACACCAACATATTTTTAATTCCCCCAATTATTCTGACCTTGACCAAAACTTCTTAACCACAGCAGTGAAAATACCTAAGCTCAAAACAGTGGTTTTTGGAAAAGAAAATATACATGAATTATTCAGCATCTGAAACATAGCATGTGCTAAGAATCATAAGATTTAAATGTCATGCAAGTTTACAGATGTATAGAAGCAGGTCCAGGGCATAAATAAGTAAAATGATAAGACCTTTTATATATTTTCCCAAGCATCTCACCATCCTCTCCACTCTGTCTATGTGGGTAAATATATAGTTGTGCTAAAGACAGATTCTACAGACCTTAATTCAGACTAAAGACTTTAGCACAAGTCATACTTACAATAAACACTGACAGGAAACCTTACCTGAGACTAAGAATAGCAAGTACCAGTCCAATTCCAGTATGATACACAACCATGGTGAGATTCTCGGGTACAACTGTGCCGAGTAAAGTTATCGTGTGGTCCAGCATTATACCTACAGAGTACCAAATATATAAACTTATTATTATAGTCATAATAAATGTATTTCCATATTACCTAGATTTAAATCTATCAATTCCTTCATTTAATGACAATCTAAATTGAATGATTGCTTAATTTCATGAAGATCATGAGAAAAGACCAATTGTGATGGCATTTAGGAATTCTTCATGGAAATGTCTCTTCATCCAATCTGTCAATTTCAGAAGGATCTTGCTTTCATATGTGTGGTTAATAAATCAATTCTTCATCGTTATGCAATAAACAAAACAAATCATGATATTGTAGTTTCTAACATAAAACAAATTGTTCATCAGTTTTATTGGCAGAATTTATATTCAATAGGAATGACCTTTTACATACTGTTCACCATGTTCTTAGCGTCATCAAAGGAGAAAGCTGATTTTAAACCCAGAGTGAGAAGAAACTACTTCATTCGATCAGCAGATTCAAAAACGTACCAAATTTACAAACTACAATTACCTGCAATCATAGCGCTGAATAAAAATGCTGGGAAGTAATGGTGGAAGTAAAGAACTCTAGTCATCGGCCAAAAAGGAAGATAATGTAAGGCCCATCCTAATATTAACAACCAACAACCTCCGAAACATCTGTCTTTGTACTCTGTAAACAAAAACCAAGAAATGTTGTCTTAATCAGATTTGAAGAAGATGATGATGATATTGATGATGATAATAATAAAAGACATCTAATTTACTCCATTTCATCTTTATTTTCCCTAGCAGATCATATGATATTTAACTAGACTCACAGAATGTTTATTCTTTTATTACTATCAGACAAAATAGCTTCAACTATAATTTACAAAATCTTAGATGTAGGATGCCTCCTTGATGAGTGGTTAGAACATTGCCTTTTAAGATATTTAGTTTCTTGCCAGAGCAGGTATGAGCCCTGCTGGAACCTAAGTTATTTATGTAGAGATATTTACCAAATTACTTGCTCCTCTGCCATTAAAAAGCTGGCCAATACTGTATAAATGGGAAAATTTATTTTAAAGGATTCATGTGGTTTTAAAGATAATATCATTTTCAACAGTATTAATAAAGAAAAAATGACCTCTCCAAAGTTTGTTTTCCTTCAGTCCACGCTGACATTTGATTGCATCAACCACAAAATACAGGAAAAAGAGTAACATGGATGCAAGACATCCCCAGAAAATTACTGGATTTCCAAGTAAGTAGATCCGATGGTCTTTCCCAGAAAATACCTGACCCTACACACAAAGCAAAATTATGTTGTATCAAAACTTTGTTCATTCAAAAACAGGATACATGCAACATATATTTTTGGATCTGCAAACTGAAAAAGCAACAAATAGCTAAAATAAACTGGGATGGCAGTTTAACAATACATAAAGAATAAAGAAAATTGTATTACCAGTAATTCATTGCCTTTATACAGCCTTTCAGCAGTTTTTAGTAGTACTCAACTTTTGTTTGATTCATTGGGCTATATAAAGGTCTAATATCTTACTCGAGTTGTTGCATAAATTTTACCTGTATTCTTTCATATATAACTCTACTTAAAGTTGTGAAACTCTGACAAATTCCATGGAGATAAGCGATTGCGAAGTTAGAAAATATTTACACCAACCATTACTCATTATCAGATAAAACTTACCCTGTAATCAATGGGCCACTGCCATGGACGAGAGGTTATCTCCCCTTCCTTTGGTTTCAGTCCACTGTTTCCCTGTAAGTTAAAAAAACAAAAGACATAAAAACAAAAATTACTGATGAACTTCATTTCTGCCCCTTTTAATTTTCGCCCTTTTTGCCCTGTGATGATAGGGCAATTTGAAAATGACAGCAAAAATTCCAAGATAAATGATTAAAGCACGGCCATACATGACATTCATGAGACAATGATTATTTAGGACAAATTTAAAAATGGGGTAAATGTTTTCTGCCAAAAAGGTGGGGGTGAAAAAATCTGGAGGCGAAAATCTCCAGGTATACAGAACTTGTTTATATGAAATAACATTCAATTCATGAATACTGATATGCAACTGTCTTTAAAGTATATCTTTACAGTTGTTTCAGTGGCTGATTTCACAAAAAAAAAATTATAAACTGGAATATGACAAGTCCACATAAAACCAACACATTTTCGATTATTGATTTAAAATTTCCCATAGCTCATGAATGCTAAATTTCCAACTAATTTATCAAGGTAATCTGTCTACATCATTTTTTACATAAGGTCAACGTGAAATATGTGTATTTGTATGCGGAAATTTTACTAGCCAGCCAGGAACCATTTAAAACCTGTTTCAATCCATTTAAAAAGAAGGTTATGAACTGCACCTTTTTGTACATTTTTTTCAATCCAGGAGTGTTTTATATGCCTATATTTTTGTTGCTCTAATATTGAGGCAACCTTAAACTTTTTTTATAATTTTTAGCGCCAGTTTTCTTTTCCAGAATTTACCTCACTTTCAGCTGTGATCTCTGTAGCGGCCGTTTTATTGTGTTTGCCCCAAAAATTTTATTAGCCATAACTCGGTTCCAGTACAAGATCGTTTAAACTTAGTAGTGTCTAATGATTAGTGTCTAATGATGCTTCTGTTGAAATCGACCGAGAAAAGAAATGCCATCGTGTGCTGTTAGGAAAATTTCAAGTCGAAAACATGAAAGCGATACGTGTTTTTATACAGTAATCCACGTGAGTTAGATGCTCTAGTTTCATTTGATCAATGTGGCGACCTAATGAAGATAAACACTCGCTAAAATCTAAAAAATGGTCGCATTTGCGAGTGATTTGGTCGCATTGTAGAGCACTGATGTATGCTTCCATTTACCTGACCGACCTCACTTTCAGCTATGATCTCAAATATTTTATTAACATTTGATCAAGGAAAAAATCCAGAATTTATCAGATTCTTTTATATGGATTAGCCTGGGATTGGATTTAAATGCAGCTTTCAAATGCATTATTATGTTTTAATTGTGAGTACTTGCTGTTAAATTACAGAGTACATCAATTTCCAGTTTGGCCATTTACCATTTTCTGGAAAGAGAACAAAATCATTTTTCAATTTTTTTACCTACCCCATATCATTTTGGTCATGTAAAAGGAAACTCTCATGTAATAAACGTTGGCCCAAATTACATGTAGATACATTTTGGAATTTCAATCTAACACAACATACCTGGGTCATCACAGCATGGCTCTCCACTATCTTTTCCATAAAACTTGGAGCATACAATTCAAAACTAGCATTGGGTACTGTTAGAAATACAAGCATTAGTGTAATATGTTTATCACATTTAAGCCACACAACTAAATGTACTGAAAAGGATAGATATAAACATTAATATAAGTGTGGTCAAATCGGTTGAAAATCATAATCGATTAATTGGCAGCACAGACTGACCCTAACCAATGATGATCAGCTAATAACTGGGTCAGAAAATACTTTTATTATTTTACAAAATCTTAAATTTACCTTACTGTATAATAATATTACTAATGATAACTTAAATTATTAGTATGCAGTTTTCTATTTTTATTGTCATTTCCAACAAAACTTGAGTACAGACAGAAAACACAGATTTTAACATGGTTAAGTTTTCATAAATCAATAGGTAAGTAACGTTTAACACGGTGAGAGTGGTTGTATCTGTGCTAGTTGTTTGAAAGTAACAAAAGCTCGTTTGAAATCGAAATCGATTATGAAATTGATTGTCTAAAATCAACTACCTTTCGATCATTGTGACAACACTAATTAATATGGTGGTTACTGCTACAAAGAAACTAATGCCTGTTTAAGCACAGAAATATGTACATACTAAAAATATAGTATATAACTACTGCACTCTTAAGCAAAGCTCTATGATAAGGATTGATTTCACTTATCCCATTGGACAAGTACCTCGCAAATATAGCTAATCCAAATCATAAATTAACTTGTCTAAAATTTATAAAGAAAAGACTTTTCAATTCATATTTATTTTTTTTATGTTTAAAAGAATGTGGAAGGTATTATTATCAAATCCATGTTACTATGACAGGTAAAATTTAGAATCAAGTCTGTGAAACTACAGTTTAAACAGCCATTTATTTCCCATTAGTGACAAAGCATTTTCATGATTATTTTTTGTAAAATCTCTTTAGTCAACATAATTATATACCTACAGACTTTTTTTTGATTATTTTATTGGAAGACATTGTCTATTGAAATGTAAAACTAAAATGATGTTTGAAATTAGCACTCTTTTTCACTGTTTCTGAGAGTGTTTGCCTGTGTTTCACAAAACTTCTCAGAATGAGTATTTCCGCAAATTTCCTCATTTCTTTTTAGCGAATCCAATGTATACACAACTGTGTATTTTTGTATAGCGTACTACACCCCTGATACAGTATGACCGATTTAAAACAATAGGCAATCTTATCCTGCAGTTTGAAAGTACAAAATCGTACCCCTAGAAACTATTCTTGTTTTTTTTGTATGATCTAAAAACTTACTACATTGAAGTATATAACTTACATCTCTTGTCATTCACTTCTTCAACACTCCAAATTGCTTTGGACTCTCTCAAATTTGGATTACATGTGGCCTCCAGTTGGTCCCAACCCCTGCAAAAAAGTTATACAGTGGAAATTTGTTATCTCGAAACTCACAGGACTGCCTCAGTTTCTTCGAGATATCGGATATATTATCATATCTATAAAAATCGGGACCACACTTTCATCAACTTTGACATATCCGGAATTTCAACTAAACCGAATTCAACATATGGAGATTCCAGTGTACTTGAATTATTCTTCCTTATCATACCAGGATGTAGACACAACATAGAGATGATAAAAGAAGTTTATCATTGAAATCCTGTTGTCAATTATCTCTACATTACTTGTAATACACTGACAGCGATTTTTCTTGTCCCATATCTAGAAGAGTCCCACCTTCTAAGCTTTAAAGAATTCAATACACAAAATTATACAAACTTTCAGTTAAACTGGGAACAATTTAAACACTGCTAAACAGCTGTAAATTCTGAGTAAAAAAATCAATGACTGACTGTATAAGCCTCAACAATCATACTTGTACAATTGTTTGGTAACAGTCCACTTCACTTTTTGTGACAGTTACAGGGCACTTGTTTATCAGACAAAAAGCATACTGATTTCAAGAAAAGTTTTGAAAATTTCTAAAATCAAAGCCTTTTCCTATCACTTTTCTTCAGAGTTATTTATTTGTATCATGTGTAGTGATTCAGAGACTTATAATCGAACTTGGCCAACCCCTTTAGGCATTTAACTTTGTTACCAAACTTGAAGAAAATCGGATATTTGTTGCACAGAAACGACAGAAAAGGACATTTTTCATTAATCACCTTTCTTTGAAAGTGGGGGATAAAAATAATGTATGGCATATATAGGCACAATTCCACAAATACAAAATTACTTTCAAGTTCAAACATGTGGACTATAGCAAAACACAAACATCTGAATAGAATTACATATAACTATGCTCCCGAAACTTTTGCTTTGAGTCTTATAGCGCTAATAACTATTTACATGTACATAATTGGAAAATAAAGGATTAAATATAAACATAAACCAAAGATATGTTTGCAAAATAAAAAGCCAAAATAAATGCCTAAGATGGCATCTGTTTCTGTCAAGAAGACTTCATCGACTGCCATATTTGATGTCAATAAGACCACTAAAAGTAATATCTCTTGTCAATTAGACTTCATCAACTGTCATATATGATGTCAATAAGACTTCATCAACTGTCATATATGATGTCAAAAAGACTTCATCAACTGTCATATATGATGTCAAAGACTTCATCAACTGTCATAATGATGTCAAAAAGACTTCATCAACTGTCATATATGATGTCAAAGACTTCATCAACTGTCATATATGATGTCAAAAAGACTTCATCAACTGTCATATATGATGTCAAAGACTTCATCAACTGTCATAATGATGTCAAAAAGACTTCATCAACTGTCATATTTGATGTCATATGTGTGTCAACATTACTGACATGCTTGTTATTACAGATCTGATTGTAACTCAACAATATAAATCATCTCTTTCAAATAGCTGTCTCTGGTTGTAATATGACCAAGCTCCTTTTGTGGACTGTTATCATAGGCTTGACTATAATATAAACTGAAATTCCCATAGTTTTCATACCCAGACTCTGTTTCAAACGATACCATATGATATTGTCAACTCTCATTTTATGATCTGTTAATACAGATTTGACTGTACATACCACTTTGGTAACTTTTTATCATGGGAATATAGAGCACATCTGACATAGTAGTGGATAAACTTCAACCTGGACCTAGCTGTCTGGACTGGAGTTCCAGGAGCTGCTCCAACTACCTCTACTATCCACACGTCATTGGCATCACCTGTTCCATTCTGTAATATGTACAAAATCACAATACCTTCCCATCATATGTACAAAATCACAATATCTTCCCGTCATATGTACAAAATCACAATATCTTCCCGTCATATGTACAAAATCACAATATCTTCCCGTAATATGTACAAAATCACAATATCTTCCCGTAATATGTACAAAATCACAATATCTTCCTGTAATATGTACAAAATCAAAATATCTTCCCATAATATGTACAAAATCACAATACCTTCCCGTAATATGTACAAAATCAAAATATCTTCCTGTAATATTCACATAGTCCAGAAAAGTCAGAGTATCTAAAAATTATAAAGACTACACAAAATAAGGTATTATAACTATAAATAAATAATCACAAATCAAGATGCTTCTGTATGTTCTTATAAAAATAAATGGCTAACATTTTGTCACAGTTTTGGCAAGATTTTAAAACACCTGGCCATAGATAGATTTGGACTATCATCTGAAATCTCTATAAGGAATCTCTATCTACTGTAATTCGAGCTGGCCTGGCTCAGTCGGTAGCGTGCTCGACTCTGAATCGTAAGGTCGTGCGTTCGAGTCCCTCCGGCAACAGGTTGGTTGCCTGTCTTTCAGATGAGACAGTAAAAACTGGAGGTCCCATGTCACAGTAGGTGTCAGCATGTTAAAGAACCCTCACTGCTCACGTAAGTGCCGAGCATAGACCAAAATTTGAAGCCCTTCACCGGCATTTGGTGACGTCTCCATATGATTGAAATATTCTTGAGTGGGACGTTAAACAACAATAAAACAAACAAACAATCTACTGTAATTCAAAAGATATCGACAAAGATAAAGATAATCCAATTAGTTAAAACATTAATTCATGCCTTTATATTTCTTCCCTTGGATTCTTCCTCTTTTATTATGTGTAAACAACATTAAATTAATTAAAAACATTAATCCATTTCCCTGTTGAATATTGGTACATTGAGATAAATAGGACTTACAGCACCGTAACATGACACTTGGTATTGTCTTTGTGACAATGGCGCTGGCTCACGGTGACTATGCAAATTTCTTCTTGTTCTGAAGTAAAACATATTTTTGTCTGAGATGTAATAACAAAATGAAACATGATTGTAGTTATTGTACTGATGAACTCATTGACCCCTATAGCTATATTAGGACGCATCCACTTCAGATACCAGTGATGGTAAAATCCTCCGTCAGAATTCACAAGTGTATGATTCAGAATCCATATCTTACAGTAATTTTCACAGGCACAATTAATTTGTTCACTTCTGGTTTATGACAGTAAAATATACTTTTTATTTATTTGGAAGAGTCTAAATGTGATTGCAGGGGGTTGTTGAGTTTATAAACAAAATCAGTTAAAATTATAAGAAAGTTATTGCATTTTCTAAAATTGAAAACTGTTTCCAAGTTACAACCCACATTAAAGTCTATAATTGTTTTAACACTTTGTATCAATGTAGTTAGTAAATATAGCTGGTACAGGGGTCAACAATAATGAAAATGTCCACTTGTCCTCCAGGACAAGTAGTATTGAAATCCACTTGTCCGTATGCAAAAGTGACTTGTCCGAAAATCAAATACAACATTTAAAGATATTTTTTTGTGTTTAAACAAGAATAATCTTTTTTGAATTTATTTTTGCATTCAACAATTTCACTTGTCCTTTTGGACATCTACTTGTCCAAATGCAAAATGGACTTGTCCCTGACAACCGGACAAACCTTAATGTTGAACCCTGTGGTAGGTAAAAAAATATCAATTTATTATTTTGTAGATACAGAAACAAACTTATATATGAAAATCAATTCTGTCCACAAAAGTCTATCTTTTTACATATAGACATAAAAGTTTAGAAGAACTATCAGAACAGTTGAGTTATTTTACAAAATAGCTTAATTCTGTTTTGTTTCACTTCTTGTAAACTATCATTACATGCATGACAAATATAAAGTATATAGAAGATTAAGTAAAGACATACGTAACATGCTCCAATCGGACCAGATCCCCACTTTTAACTATTTGCACAGGATCATTTTCTTCTGGTTCCCTGTCCGCAGATTTAATCATCCAGAAATTGTTATAATCTTTGTGTGCATAACTGGTAACCTGAAAATTGTACAAAATCAGAAAAATGACATTTTTTGCTTCAGTTGTGTAAGGGACATGATCCCTGACCTATTTTTGTGAAGCAATTAAAAGGCCTTCGGTAGGGGACTAACCAATAATTTATCTGTTACAGTGATGCAATGATAAAAATAATAATAAATTTAAAAACTTTACTGAATTTATGACTGTCTAAATTGTGAACACAGTGAAAACTGTATCCAAGGGATCAGAAAATATTGACCTTTATGTGCAGGTGACCCTTATACACAGGTTTAATTTAGTTGAAGTATGCAGTCAAGGGACTTGAAAAACTGGCCTTTATAAACAGGTAATCCTTATATAGAGGTGGTCGCTATAGCAGGTTTTACTGTATATATGACAGGAAAATACATTTCACTGTTTCAAACTAATTCATCAAATCTACAAGTATTTCTCACACTGTACTAAGTAAGAGACATTCTGAGTTGATGTAAAGCAACTTTAGAAAATTATCAATCTCAATCTATGGGGGTAACAAATAAATAAAATCCTTAAATTCCTGATATTTGCAAGTGCCCAACTCTGGTATGATATTAATTAATTGCTTTTTTTAAAAGAACAAAGGCCATGTTTAGGTTTTATAAGCCCTGTGATATCTTAAAAATTAAAGTAGAATGAATTTAAATAAAATTCTGATGAGCTGAATTCCCGAATGACAATAAGGATTTAGCTGTATAGTTTACTTGTTCTCTGTTGTCATTGTACTGTGAAGGGCAAGTTGTATCATTTATTTACAGGTGAACAGGTCTATTATTATGTAATATCACAGCTTCTGTCCCCCCTCACATTGTGTTAAGACTTCTACAATTTTGGTGAAAATTCCCAAAGCTTGTGCAACAGTCCCCCTCCATTCAATGTAACATAAAACCCCCTACATTTTAAAAATTTGGTTAGTATAAAAATTTCACAATGTCTTAATTTAAGTTATTGGAGCACAAGTTTGATTTTACTCCATTACTTCAAAGTACCAACCTGTTGTTGCATAGGTGGATGTTCTTCTGGATATAAATGCCAATGAGAATGCAGGTAAGCACCACCTGTACGTCTCTGTTTCAAGGTTATCACACTACCAAATGCTATATCTGTAAATGACAGCGAGTCATGTGATCACTGATAACATTAACACAAGATATAATGAGCTTGTCATTATTCCTATACATGTATACAACTTATAACACAAGCAAAATAGGGGGCCACCATGACAGAGTGTTTAGAGCATCATACTTCAAACCATGAAGTCTCTCACTTTCAGGAACCTAAGCTGATTTAATAGTGAGAAAGCTTGCCATGAAGTTTTCCGGGTACACTGTAACTAGATTCTCTTTTCCACTATTAAAAACTGGCTGCCGTCTATTAACTAAAAAATTGTTGAGTGTGGCGCAAAAAAACACCATTAAAACAAACAAAACAAACAAAATATGATGATTTCCTGTCTGCTGCAAGTCAAATTTCTTCAGAGGTGATATACAGTGGAGTCTTGTTATGTCAAAATGGGATGAGTCGAAATTTACATTATATTAAAGTTGAACAGGAGGTCCCGATTTTGATTGATAGATAAATATACATTAATTATAATTTTGGTTGTCTGAAATTCTGGATATCTTGAAAATAGTAGGGATGGTCCTACGAACTTTGAGAAAACAATATTCCACATTTCCACTGTATATGTACGTTATTTCAGCAATAAAGATCACATATGGGCCAGCACAATAACGAATCACAAAAGTGAGTCATAAAATTATTCTCCTTTTTTTTCAATACATGCATAAAATTTTCCATTTATAATTGATAGTAAATATGCTTTATAAGTACAAATAATGCCAAACATATGATGTATCTATTATAAACATACACACACTGTCTAATTTAGTCATTATAAGAAACTACTTACTTTCTGGCATACTAATGTTGTACAATCTGTTACCAATTAACTGAGACTGAAATGACGAACTGAAAAAGCCATCCCCATTACCACTGCAAACAGAAAGTAGCACAGACTGAAATGTGTATTGACCATTAAACCGATTGAATAATTGGCAAATAGAATGAAAGTAGGAGGGATTGAAATGTGTATTGACCATTAAACCAACAGAATAATTGGCAAATAGAATGAAAGGAGGGACTGAAATTGTATTGACCATTAAACTGACCGAATAATTGGCATATAAAATGAAAGTAGAAAGGACTGAAATTTGTATTGGTCATTTTACTGACTGAATAACTGGCAAATAGAATGAAAGTAGGAGGGACTGAAATGTGTATTGACCATTAAATCAAATGAATAATTGGCAAATAGAATGAAAGTAGAGTGACTGAAATGTGTATTGACCATGTAACAGACTGAAAGTCAAAAACTTTAAAAGTAGAAGAGACTGAAATGTGTATTGACCATGTAACTGACTGAAAGTCAAAAACTTTAAAAGTAGAAGAGACTGAAATGTGTATTGACCATGTAACTGTCTGAAAGTCAAAAACTTTAAAAGTAGAAGAGACTGAAATGTGTATTGACCATGTAACTGACTGAAAGTCAAAAACTATAAAAGTAGAAGAGACTGAAATGTGTATTGACCATGTGACTGACTAAATAATTGGCAAATAGAATGAAAGTAGGAGGGACTGAAATGTGTATTGACCATTAAACCAACAGAATAATTGGCATATAGAATGAAAGGAGGGACTGAAATTTGTATTGACCATTAATCCGACTGAATAATTGACAAATAGAATGAAAGTAAGGTTACTGAAATGTGTATTGACAATGTAACTGACGGAATAATTGGCAAATAGATTGAAAGGACTAGGGACTGAAATGTGTACTGACCATGTAACTGACTGAAAGTCAAAAAGTTGGAGAAACTGAAATGTGTATTGGCCACTTAACTGAAAGTCATACAGTATGAAAGTAAGAAAGACTGAAATGTGTGTTGACCATTAAACCAATTTAATGCCATAGTATAAGAAGAGAGTTGATTGTATACAAGAAGTTTAAACAGCATAGCAGCAGAGTTAATATTCTCTTTGCCTCAGAATACATATAGCTACCTGTACAATCTTAAAATTTACTGTATACCTACCTCCTGTTCAAAACTTTGAAATGAACAGCAAATATTATCATATACACAATGACAGGCAAGACTATCAGACAGGAAGCTCTGGCCATTAAGTGTTTCAACAAATCCACCTACAAAAGATAACACATTCCATAAGAATTACTAAATACTGCAATAGACATATTCCGATTACTCACAAGTGACTCCGCATACTTTTATAACATTCACCAAGACTTACAAATTACTGCAACATATAAATGTTCTGGGTACTCCCAATTGACTCCTCATATTTTTACAACATTCACCAAGAATTACTACTAATCTGAATGTTAAACTGTATTTTACTCACTGTAAAAAAGGTTGTTGTAACAAATAAATCAGAAATAATATTACTAAAATGAGTCTGAAAGAACTGTATATGCCCACAAGAGTCCACCACCCCCCAAAAAAATAAATCTATGTAACTCCTGACCCAAGAGTCGTGAAGTTTGCCACTTTTGTTATAGTCCACAGATGCTACATACCAAATTTGAATAGAATTGGCAGAGTTCTTTGAGAAAAAGTTCAAAATCTTCTAAAAGATACAGCTGTCCCACAAGAGGCAATAACAGATCACAAAAAGGTCACTAAAGTGTTGTTTGTTTTTGTTTGTGTTTTACTCAACAATCAACAATTTTTCAGTTATATGGTGGCAGCAAATCTTTAATGGTGGAGGAGAGAATATGGGAACAATGTACTCAGGAAGAGACCACCGGCCTTCCACAAGTAAATTGGCAACAAACTCACAAAATAAACTTAGGTTTCAGCATGAATCAAACCTGCCCTGGCAAAAGATGAGAGACTTCTAATCATTTGGTAAAAGATGAGAGACTTCTAATCATTTGGCCACAGAGGCTCGCACTTAATAAGAGTTCTTAAAACATTATGTAAACACTTGCATTCTAATGAAATACAAAAATTTATATCAGTAAAAAAAGACTGAGAAAATGACAATAAAGTAGGAGACAATGATACATACAAATGAAAGTTTATGATCTCCCAACAGCCTCCATAAATCTTTAACAGTCGTAAATCCAACAAACAGAATTATGAAGAGTCCAACAAACTTCACTCTGAAAGTCAAAAGATTTAATGTTACAGGTAACAGATGTTAACGTTTTCTTTTTAAGTGTGAACTTAATGAAATATACATTGACCTACTTAAATGTGGGGTTAATATAACTGGTAACCAATGATGTTTACGATCCAAAACAGAATTATTTTTACTGAATTACATCATATATGGAGATGTTGCTAGCCGTTAGAGATATTAAATACTAGATTAGACAAATGTTGAACTTACACTCTGATCTATCTACATAGAAGTGTGATGAAGCATAAGCAGAATTATCACTTACCCAATGGCTAATGCAAGAAAAACACCAGTTTGGACCAACCAAACCCACCAACTGAAGGAGTAAGGTCTGAAAATGAAACAAGAAATCAAGAAATAACTTATTTATGTTAATCAAATACCATTTTTAGTAGCCAATACAATGTTCAGTATTTTCCAGTATAAAATGACAACATATCAGGAGCAATTATTTACCCATCAAATAAAATGTTAAATATATCCCAGAACTGCAAACCATCCAATATTGAATTTACTTTGTATTACATGCATTTGATTTGACACCAAATTTTACTCAACAATTACATTGCTAAGTAAACTCCAAAACTGGAAACATGTTATCTGATATCTGTATGCCGTATTCAATATTGTATAATGACTATATCAACAACTGAATTTTCAAACTATCCACTACAATGTCTGGTACTTCCCAATCACAAATTTTAATGATGTATATGGTAAACAAAGTGTGGCCAAGTGGTTAATGTAATGAGTTGGACAAGTCCTTTTTATTAAAATGGTGTTTCAATTCATACTCAGCATTTTTTAAAATTAATACTACAACCATCTATTTTTTTTTTTTGGGGGGGGGGGACAATCCTAGTTATATGTATCTAGGTTGAGGCTAATGGTATTCTGTTAGGTAGTAAACTGACATGATCTCCAATGACTTCACATAAAGTGATTCAAAACCTAATTTTCTTACAACAAAATGATATAGGAACTTGAGCAAGTCAGATACAAAACACTATTAACACTGCTATATTTGGAAATCATGCTATTTTGTTTGTAGTTATAAGTTAGAGATTAGTATCACTAACATGTGGGTCCTGTAAAAGGACCCATTCCCATTGCAAAATCTACTATTTTTTCCCCAATTTTCAGCAAAATTTTCCAATTATGTTCACCATGTCTTTCACATTCAGTATTAAACAATAAAAAAGAGAATTTACTAAATGTATGAACTGCAGTTTGAAGTCACCAGATGAAATCCATGTTAAACAAGAGAAACTAAATGAATCACAAGTTTTATGTCTTTATTCTTATGACTTACATGTAAATGACCAAAGTTACTTTTTTCCCAATTTGGCCCATTGTGGCATAAAATTCCAAATTGAAAGGGTACAGGACCCTGTCCCAAGATGGGTCTATTATCCCCTGATAGTGTACGTGTAATTCATACTAATGATTACATAAACAGTTTTTATATCAACAAATAGTAAATTCAATATTTTAAACAAAACGTACCTTTTTTCACAAGACAAAAACTTTAATTGACAAAATGTTGCCATCATAATGAAAAACATCATAATTGGATCTAGTAGAATATGTCTGGACAATGTCAATGTTCCCAGATCTGAAAACAAAACAAAAACATAGATGTACACAAAAACTTCCATAGTTAAAAATCTTACATTCGTTATGAATAACATAAATTTATTGAATTATAATGTGTTAAATTAGTTGATTAGCTGAGGGTTATACATTTAAACTCCTGTACAGAATTTTTACCCATAAAGAAATATTACTTGCTGTATGGATTCACAAATTCAAACATACACATGATACAGACAAATGCTGGTGCAATGAAGAACTTTTTATGAACCATTCACCAAAAACATAAAAACATTAAAATGCGTCTTGTCTACAATGATGTGGGATTGTTATTCTACATCTCATCTGAAAGGGTGAGAAAAAAGTTTGAAAAATCACTCGTCCCATGAGTGATTTGAAATCCGCTTGTCCCTAGACACCTTCTGGTTGTCCAAATTTTTTTTATTAATTTTCATTGAAACATTAAGACTATTTCTCTGACATGGGACTCATAATTAATTAAAATGGCAGTAAAGAATTTCAAAAGCATCGTGTTCATGGAAAGTTTTAGAGGCTAAAAAGTAAATTGTTATAGATCTAGAAGAAAGATTACTTGTCACTGGGGACGAGTACCTACTCCTAACGGTTGGTCCCCAAGCCATTTTCACTTGTCTGGGACGAGTGGACTAGTACATTTTTCGCGCCCTGTTATGACAAGCAACCATGACCTAATTATTTTCACATTTTATAAGAATTAGTCACAACCTTTTAAAGTCAGAACTAGCACCGAGTCATTCCTTCAGTTCCCTCTAGAAAAAATAACTCCACCATTGCCTTATGTGCTTCAATCTTCAAACTGCACAGGCAAGTATGTGAGATGGTATGGCAGATGCCAGCTAGATAACATGGGTTTTCTCCTGGTACTCCAATTTCTATCCACAGGAATCATACCTCATGCCAACATCAGACATTTGAATAAGTTGTAAAACTTGTTTGTTAATTATTGTAAAATCAAAGTCTATTATCAAAAGGAGAAATGTTTCTCAGATCATCTCTATTACATATTTATATAGCGATGATCTTCTTCAAAAATATGCTACAACAAAAAGCCTTTCATTTTCCAAGAACTCTTCAGTAGTAAAACAATGAACTATTACAACAACAATATTGTACTCAACATACCTAATAATATTAAAGTTGAAGCAAATACAGATGACAGGAGGGAGTTGGTTAGCAGCCACACACACATATAGGACAAAGGTACTAAAGCTGACCCTAACAGTGCACAACACTGAAATAAACAATACAAACAATGTTAGTTTTATAGTGCAATGAGGTCAATAAAACGGTGTTGTTGAAATACTTGTGTGTAGTTCTGCTGTTCAAACATAAGTCAATGTCAGTTTAAATGAGTACAGGTGACTCTCAATGGCTCAAACTTTGAAACCTCGAATTCTCAACCTCTCAAAGTTTCAAACGGGTCCCATTAATTTTCCTACATAAAATAAGTAAATTAACTCTTGATCTCTCGAACTTCAAAACCTCAAAGTTCTTGAAACTTTGAAGTCAATTCAAAGTCACAATTTATATATTCCTTGTTATCGATGAATATATACAAAGTAAATGCCCTGAGCATGTCCGAAAGAATGACACCGAGATCCATACCTGGAAGATTAAGCAAAAGGCAGGTTATGTTTTGATAATCGGCATGTCCGAAAGAACGACACCGAGATCCTTACATGGGAGAGTAAACAAAAGGTAGGTTGCGTTTCAATAATAGGATGACAAGTGACTACTGACCTAATTGAGACATGGTTGACAAGTTTGTTAATTAATTGAAATCTATCAAAATGGAATAATTGAATAGAGATGCATCATATGATACAATTTTGAGTACAAATGTCACAGCCAAGTGGAACTTTAACATGTAGATGAAGCGACAGGATACTGCAACGTAATTGGACTAGTTTTATCTTATGTTGGCAACCCCTTTAGGCCTATATTCTATTCGAATATATAATAAAGATAACAACATTACACATTTTTTACATTTAAAACTAGGTGAGAGGGATTGGTTATGATTGTCTAGCCAACTTATGTTTTTGACGATATGCTGAATTTGACATTTTCATTATGTCTTCGTTAACATCGGATCATTTGGAAGGGTACTTAGATTGTCAAAAACCAGTTGCCAGGGTATGTGAATTATAAAAATAAACATCTCTTATTTTATATGGTCAAAATAACCTACAACCGTCGAAGTTCCAGAACTCTGAAAACCTCAAACTCTTGAAACCTCAAAGTTTTTCAGTGGTCTCGTGGACTTCGAGATATCGAGAGTCACCTGTATAGATAAATGATCATGAAATGTTAGTGGCAATGTTTAGGTCTAGGCTTTTGTTGAGCCTTGGTTATGGAATTGTCAATATGAATAATCACCTTCATAATGTATACATGGCACCTGCAGCAGGAACTACACATAAGGAGTATATGTATCAATCTGTAAAACTTGTCGACTTATCTACAACAAACTGAACAATGGGTGGAGAACTTCTCCCAAAAGTAGGGGTGGATGTTTCATTACTCAAATGAGCAAATCTCCATATCTTATGATAATATTTCTTTAGATAAAAACACATCACAGAATCTTCATATATAAGCATATACTTACAACTCTCATTCCAACATATTTTGTTTCTCCATATTCATCTCCTGGTTTACTGAACGGAAACTCTCCATCATATCCAGTTACTACACCGAATAACCCTATCAACATCTGTAGAAAAACAAGTAAATAAAATATATAACAACTGAAACAAACGCCAGTGAATAAAATCAACACCTGCACCAAATATGAGAGAATTAAACTGATCAACATCTGCACCAAACACAAGTGAATTAAACTGATCAACATCTGCAAAAAGCAACCATGAATTTAAACTCTTGAAAATGAAAATTGTCACCATCATATTTCCATACTTTACACTAGAACACACATATAACTTATAAGCATTGTGGTAAATATTGAAACAAAGATATTTTTTTTTCTTTGGAATAAAAAGATTATTTGTACAGAATAATTCATTTTAACTAAAGGTGTTCAACAGAACAGACTGGAGAAAACAAAAGCCCTACACAATGAATGGGAAACAAGGAGTGTTGATGTAATAGTTATATTTCTTCCTTTTGCTTATTTTAATCAAACATACCTAAGGGTACATGTATTCAGTGATTGCACAATGTTTAATACAGAATATAACAGACTGATACAATTACAGATACCTCCATAACTGAGTGGTTAGAGAATTGTGTTTTAAAATCAATAAGTGTCTCATCTCTAGTTAGCACAGGGTCACGCCCAGCTGGAACCTCAGCTGATTTGTGATAATACTGGCCATTTACTTGGCAAAGGCTGGTGGTCTCTTCCCAGATACAAATGTACATTGTAACCATATTCTATCCTCCACCATTAGAAACCTGCTGCCACCTTATAACCGAAAAATTGTTGAGTGTGGCATAAAACACCATTCAAATAAAAGAAGAAACAAAGAAAATATAATTACGTGTACATGTACTTACTTTTCCTAGTGGTGGGTGAACATCAAAGAAAAATTCTCTTTTGATATACCAACTTCCCATTTTGCCAAAGTGAGTTTCATCCCAGCTGTAAATACAGGTATATGCAATGACATTAAAGAAATAAGTTACTATTCTTCCATACATGTTTAGCAACCAGCATTTTCTATAAATTAAGATTTACTTTTTGAACTTCCAGCATCTGTTAGGAATAGGACGATAATTTACAATACTAACTAAGTAAAAACAAGAAAGAAAATTAAATTGTTTTACAAGGAATACACATAGTACTCATAATCTTTTTCAATGTAATTTTCAAAGGTTTTTAAAGACAATCATCAAACATGAGATGAGTGTTTCGACACAAAAAACTTTTGCATATGTTTTAATGGAATACTAAATTCTGATAACTCATAGACAGTGTGTGTACACAGCATAGAAGACTGACAGAACCATGTGAGAAGCTGTTAACCCTAAAAACATTATCCAGACTGGTCCACTTCAACCTGACGCTTGACTAATAATCCTTCACATAAATATATTCAAATCAAACATTTTAAAAATATTTTTCTGGCCAAGTTTTTCAAAACATCAGATGTCATAATTAAACAATGTGACGTCATTTTGAAGGAAAGGTATTGCCCTTATGAAATCAGGAGACTCCTGATGAATGCTTTTCAGTCATCCTTCACATGAACATATTCAAACATTTTAGCG
>BROG01001779.1:0-28547 GCA_030159075.1 Atrina japonica | reverse complement strand
GATTTTGTTTTTCACAGGAATTGTAACACTGAATTAAGTATATAACTAAAATAATCATTCAAAGATGTTTACTCTTGTGTAATTTACCGCCATTTGAGTCTGGGATGAAACAAATGATAATTCAATTTGATTTTTTGGTTGATAATTTTGTTAGGGGATTATATTTGCATATATCTTACAACACGAAGAGTTTAAAAAGAGTATCTGGCTAGAGATCTTTGGAAATTGCGATATTATTTTTTTCTTTGCAACTAAGGATTTATCTAGAACACTTAATTTTTATACAAACTAAGTTTCTATTTTGACCGCTTGTAGGCCTTTAAGAATTATATTTCTTATGCATTAAGTTCGAACACGTTTGAAGAGGGGCCAATGTAAGATTCTGAAGAGAAGGACAGTCGGGGAAGTCTGGCTATAGGGGAAGTCTCACTCTATAACACCGGTTCCTGGATGTGTATTACAAGCTAGATACTATGGTCAATGTGAAAGTAAAAGTGAGAAGTACCAACTGATAATCGAAACTCAAGTCCACTAGAACACGACAAAATGTGTCAATGGTCTTAACATCAAGAAAAATAGCGTTCTAAACGGAAAGGACCAGGTGTCCCGAATGAGTCAGCGTCCCCCTGCTGGCATGCCACGACCATCACAATGTTCCATGGAAAGCTTTCTAATTCGATGAAAATGTCAAGTTCGGTATAAAGGGGCGTCTCTGTCTGTGGTCGTTCACCACAATGCTATCTAATATTGCTGAGAGAGGGGCATCATATTGTTTAACAATATCCCCGTATCAACCTTAAAACTTAAACGACGATTCATTCAGCAACGAAACCTTGTGTAAGTACTTTATTTCACGAGTCGTTTCGCTCTAAAATAAAACACTCATAAGAAAATCATGCCCAGACATAACGTATAAGGTGTGAAATGAAAAGTCCATAGACGGGAGAAGATGCAGTATTACTACTTAGAAACGGAAAGTTCGTGATATGAAAATTGAAATCGTCGCGCTTGTCATAAAGGGAGGTGTGAAGTTGACCGTCCTATCTAATGGAGAGGAGGAAATCTAGGTAAGAAACAGATGTGTTGCTCTATGTCGTCTCATTGATCTCAAACTCAACAGGATACATCTGGCCGAGGTAATTCTGAGATTCTGAATCATTTATAAACAGGTCCTGTAAGTAAAATTGATGCTAGCTATTAATTTCCTTTGGAGAGCAGAGACTTAACTGGAATGCCAACAATTTGTTTGAAAACTTTTTGTACAAATACCACGAAGAAGTTGTCTACCCCAGCATCCTGATGATATCATTTTCCGTGTACTTCTCATTGGAATCAGAGTGTTCCTTTACAAAATTAGGTTCTTCGTGACCTAACTCTAAATATTTACACCTGCGATTTCCATTTTTGTACACAAAGAAGTTTTGTATGATAGGAATTTTGATGAGGAATTGTGTGTAAAAGGTCGAAACACCAAAAGACTTGATGCTTGTAATATGTTTGAAATTTGAAGACTTCTTCATATGCGTCCATAATAATTTCAAAGTTTTGGCGCCATGCAAACGAGACAGGTTCCCTATATTTTGAACCTTTGCATAAAAGATCTCTCAGTTTTCAATTATGCACAATGTTGAGATCACCTGTAACAACATGGCCACATGAACTCAGATTTGGAACAGGTACAATGGTGGAAAGTTCTTGGAAAAACTGGGTAAATTGAGTTACTGTAGACTAGCTTTGTTATTGAAGATTCTAGAGGCAACTGAACGCGTATAGCTATAGGAAATACATGGTGAATTGTTGTATTGGAAGTATGGAGGGATCTTATTTTGGAGAGATTTTTGGTACCAAATATTTCTTATACTCAAAGCATCAATGCCTCATTGGAAAATTTGACCTTGAGGAACTGGCGATTACTCGTTTCTTTATGTTCATGAGTTCTGACAGCTTTCGTTGGCGGTTTTTGAGACGTCTGCACCAATTGTGACGAGGGTTGGCTCTTCACGTATTTTATTTGGATTTGACTGTAGACTCACGGCGGGTGTGACCAGTCAACAGGGGATGCTTACTTTTCCATGGCACCTGATCCAACCTCTTGGTTTCCAGAAGTCCTTGTTTATCCATTTTTACCAGATTTGTATCTATATCCTGGCCAACCTAAAGATTTATACTTTGGTATCTGATATATTTTATACTTTGAATAATCTGTTGTATGAGATGTCCAAAATGACATCATGGATTCGATACTCTCGAGAACCGCCATCAGTGAAACATACTGTTATCGTAGATTTGTACAAGTGTTAGATTCTTACCAACATTGACAACAAATTGAAACATTTTAATGCGAACCAGAATGTACAAACAAGAAATTCGATACGTAAATATGTGAAAATAGACGTAGAAATACGTGATGCCCAGTCGATCAAACAGCATCTTTATCGTCTGACCCCGATCAAACAGCAGTACATGCACACAAAGTTACAGTACGTGATAGACAATAATAGTATTGAACCAAGTAATAGTGACTGGAACCTACCATGCATTTTAGGACCGAAGCCAGATGTCGCCTGTGTACTGACTTCCGCAAAGTGGACATGGTCAACAAAAGTGATTCATATCTGATCCCAAGAATTGATGACTGTATCGTTAAAATTTGCAGTGCAAAGTATGTCAGTAAATTTGATCTCCGCAAAGGCTACTGCCAAGTACCATTAAGTGAAAGATCCAAAGAAATATCAGTTTTCGTGACGCCTGGGGTACACTACCAATACATAGTTATGAATTCGGGATGAACATGGCGCCGGCTACGTTCCGTTGGATGATTCATTTACTTATTCAAGATCTAGCGGGCTGCGAAGCGTACATCTACGATGTAATTGTATATAGTTAAAACTGGGATGATCACCTCGAGATTATGATTAGGATTATTCAACAGACTAGCTACAGCGATTTTGACTTTGAATTTAGGTAAGAGTGAACTTTGTAATTCTACTGTAGATTATTTACAGTCCGGTGACCGGGGTGATGGTAGAATTAAGGACCTGGGTTAGAACTGGAATCCCTCATTATTTGACATTTACTCTTAAAATTGGTTACCAAGAGGTGTATGTCCATAACAGTTACCAATATGCCACTAGTTACCGAGTAAGAAGCGGTTTATGACAGAGTTAAAGGGACGTAATCCCTTGGCACGTAGTGATTTCCCCGGCTTGGGGTAGAATATATATGTTAGCTGGATTGTGACAAACCTTGCCACGTAATATTCAATTGTAAATTTGTTAATAAATCTTAAAATTAAATTTATTGAGGTTGTTAGTGCTTAACGGATTAATGTGATAAATTGTCAGCCTGTGTAACAGCTGTTCAGACTGCAGATTAAACTGTCAAAATAAATCTAAATTTAACAAATCGAACCTACCGATTTCTCGATTTCTTTCAACCACATGTGGACGTTTTAGAAGTTCTGGAAATAAATATATAAGAATAATGATTAGTCGGTATTTTAATTAATTAATAGATAGATAGATAGATAGATAGATAGATAGATAGATAGATAAATAGATAGATAAATAAATAGATAAATAGATATAATAGATAGATAGATAGATAGTTATGATAGTTAAATAGATTTAATATAATATAGATAGATAGATAGATAGATAGATAGATAGATAGTTAGATAGATAGATAACAGATAAATAGATACATAGAGAGATAGATAGATAATATAAGCATGATAAATGATATTTTACACACCTATGTCCTTCTTCATTTCATCCATTTTAGCATTGATTTCCGAGATTTCTTCATCTTTTCGCAGCATCTGTGTATAAGTATAATAATGCATTTGTTACTTATCTCAACTTTAAGGACATATAATCTTTCAAGAGTACTTACAAATACAAATAAGTAATATTATAAACATAGTTCCAAAGTTATAATGCTCAAGATGATATCGTTTCTGTCAATCAGACGAGTTGAGCTCCAACTTAATATTTATATTTCCCAAAGAGCCAGTGGTACTATACAAGGCCAAATAATAACTAAAGGTATAGCCGAAATCCGCCTAAGAGTCACCACTGTCAAAACTTTTTTTAGAAAATTATCGAATTTAAATTGTGTTGTCACTGCCAAATATGATAAACATAATTCCAAAGTTATAATGCTCAAGATGATATCGTTTCTGTCAATTAGACGTCATCAGTTGAGATCCAATTTAATATTCATATTTTCCAAAGAGAAAGACGTACCATAAAAGGCTAAATAATAACTAAAGGTATTGCAGAAATCGGTCTAAGAGTAACCACTGTAAAAAGTTACTTTCTTAGCTTTAGAAAAATTAAGAATTTAAATGGTGTGGTTAGTGTCAAATATTACTTTAGTATAAGATGAACAACTGTTAAAGAAATACCAGGTACTAGGTTAATGTATACTCTCGGTACTCAAACAGCTGTGGCAACGACCTAGTGATTATAAATATTTAAAACATAACAACAAAGTTATAATTCTCAACACGATATCGTTTCTGTCAATTAGACGTCCAATTTAAAACACATGTGTATTTTCTAAAGAGATAGTGGTATCATACAAGGTCAAATAATATCTCTAAAAGTATAGGCGAAATCCGTCTTAGAGTAACCACTGTGAAAAATTACTATCTTAGCTTTAGCTTAGCTTTACAGAAGAGCTATCTATTGTACAACAACGTGGAAATGATATAATTCACGTTATACGATATCCATGGTAACCACCGTCATTTCATTGAATTCACAATAGTGTTTATGGCATCTGCGACCATTATAACTACTGTATATGTACAACTTATATTTACGACGGCATGTTCCTCCATGTATATACTGATTATTATGCATTTTACTCTGCTCAACTTTCAATCATTCGCCTTATTTTCTGTGTCCACCTGATTACATTTCTTCAAATTAGTTCAACGGTTCAGAACTATCATTATTATTCTCAGTTAATAAAAGACAAAAATACACTAAATCTCATAAAACGTTTTCTCGTTCTTGGAGTAACTTACTTTTAAAGTATAATTCATTGCTGGATTCGTCATTTTAAGTCTACAGTAACATTTTAGACTCACATACAGGGATGTTTAAATATCCTTTGGATTCAATGAAATTTACCTGAAGTATATGTGACAATTCACGAGTAAATGTTCCGTCAAGAACTCTTGTTTTGATTTCTTCAATTCTTTCTTTGGTGGTTGCAATGTTGGTTGTACTACAAGAAGCTGAGAGATCAATAATTGCACGTGAGAGTTGATGCCAGTAGACATTAAAGGCAACATCTGAGAGCCGTGCTGTATTGTGGTGCCCCAAGGTATCGTTTCTGATATTTCTTATCTCCTCAATGTGTATTTCATCGGCTGGTGTAATGTTAGCTATATTTAGAAGAAGACAGGAACATAGAGTGACATCTACACTGGTCACTTGGACAGTGGATTTAGCCACAAACTGACAACAACACATGGACCTAGCACATGATGAGGCTGAACTTCTGTCAAACAAAAGATCCCATTGGTATTTGTACAAGACTGGTTTTTGAGATGTCCTTCCTGTAACTCCACCGCTTGTTGTGGAGCCAGTACAACTTCCGGACTCCACATTACTTCCAGATGATCCAACACCTCCGCCACCAGAACAACAACAGCTATATGTAGGAAATCGCAGGTGCAACAGTTCATGTTTTTTCGAATTTAATATATTTTCAAAGGAACTGCCGGGGAAACAGCTTAGCAGTTTTTCTTGAAGTGCAGCAGTTGCGACATCTATCACTAATGTAATAACTCTATAAAAATTTTCCTTCTCTTTGACATCCGCCATTTTTTGTAGTCTGAAAACAAAAACAAAACGTTTACCTGAAAAAGTACAGAAAAATCATTTCTACCTGACTGAAGATAAATTAATCTAAAATGGGTGAATAATTGGAGTTATTATAATTGAATTGAAAAGTTGAAATAAAACCTTACTACGATTCAGTTTACTGATTGCCTTTTGACCACTATACCCACACCCGTGAGTGAGCAAATAAGATTTTTCCTGACATTCACTTCTCAAAATAATGCTATTATTTCGTGACACCATTGACGGACAAAGTAAAATAATAGATCCAGACCGGGTTGCAAAATACTTAATTTAATTTAATTTCAAGTCAACTAATGTAAAACCAATATGCTAGTCATACATTGAATTAACCATGTATTGTACAACCGCGTCCAGATAAGCAAAAATAAAACCTAAAATCAGAAGAGAATCTCGACTTATGTATCACGGCACACAAAATAATAGGACAACATGTCAGAAAAAAAACACTCTGGAACAAATTCCCAATTAAACTTTTTAAAAAGTCACATCCAAGAATATTATTCTGAATTTTTTTTATGTTCTGTAAAATAAGGTCTGAGATCTTGAATTGAATTGTTTCATTATAAAACCATCTCACCATTATCATTGTTATCATTATCATCATCAGCAGCAACAGCGATAGTTGTAGAAGTAGGAGTAGCAGCATAAATATACACTCTCACAAGTGAAATAAATTTTATATATATTGCCACAATTGGCACAGACGACTCAACAACAGCTACCGAACAAGTCACTCAACATGTAATACAGTAAAGTAGCGTAATCTATGACAAGGCTGTAAAAATTGTAGAACGTTGACAACAAACGTTATTTGCGATATCCCTGTGATAAAAAAAATGTAAATAAGTAATTACCACACATAGTGACTCACTATATGAAATGTTCTTGTGTTGAACACGCCCAGACACATGGGATCATTTCTGAGATATAAACACGAGATGTTTTCATTTATATCAGCTTTGTTCTTTGTCAAAATATTGGTGGTACTATATAACTTTTTACATCTTATTTATTATTTTCGGAATTTTGTACACAAGGTATCAAAACAGTCCGATTAAAACGACTTGATTTCATTACTTTCAGTGTCGGATGTATATACTAAAAGATACATACTATATTAGTTGAGTATTTTTTCAGGACTGAAGACCAAAGGGAAGTAATTGTGTTTTCTATCTCTGATTATATCATAATTTCGTAAGAGTTCTCTTTCTTATTTAGTAAATTACCTTTAATGTGCAATGTTACTGCTGTACCAAGATATTGTATCAAATATGCGTGATTTACTTTAATTCCGAATGAAAATGAAAAGCAAAGAAAATATGATCGATTTCTGTTGCCAATGTAAACACGTCGCCATTTTATCCATATGTATATATATATATATATATATATATATATATTGAACGTTGAATCTTATGTAACAATACTAAAAGTATGTTAAAACCGAAAGTAAGATATGGTAATAAAAATCATTCATTTGCATTGTTAATATTTTGCACGTCTGTCGTTTCATTTCGCTTTTGGATACACTCCTCCTTATTTGTTACTTTCTATTTATACTTTCTTATTCCACAGTCTTACTTCACATTGATACACTTACCCCTTTGGTCATGGAGATTTCGAAATTCCTTTTTTAAAATACAAAGCCAGTATCCAAAATGCAATAATAACTTTCCTTAATTTCTCCTTTCAAATCTCAAATACACCTTGCTCTTGAGTTTTGACTTCCTGTATGTTTAGTCATTATTTTAAAAAATAATGATAAGGTTTGTGTACAAGGTGTCCTTCATAACGAAATTCCTTCACATACGTAATGGTGTTAAAATATACACTTGTTCTATGTGACAAGTGTATTGACTATAGACAGATAATCTTTCCAAAAACATCATCTTCTTATTTATCGTAATGATTTAATTTTTATCACAATAACTCTCCAGAAAATTGTATCAAGAATACAACTACCAATAGGACGCTCACAGACAAAAATCGTCTTTTATTGTTGAGGTAGATAGTTTCTGCGTATAATTATATAATGCACTACTGCACTTTAGATCCGTGTAACAATGCAATATGTATTTTGAAAAACCAAACAATTAAACTCTGAATGAACGTGCCATTTGTAATTGTAAATAACAATCAGTAAATAATTATTTTATGTTTATATTTCACTCATTGTAAATCTACCAAGAATAAACTGATAAAAAATCTTTATGCAGATCTAGGGCAGAAACGAAATAACAATATGTTTTGCCATATTTGCCAAAAGAGTTAGAAAAATTAAGATCTGTACAATGAAGCACGCATGTGTCTTCAATTAAAACACTAATTTGTTATTGTTGTTTTGAATTTACGTATGTTACTTACATCCTGTCGAACATTTTTAAAACATTCAAAGACTGTTGTATACGCATGAATAATACTTATAGAAATGTAAAGGAATTATGGAGGCAAGTATTGCTAGTTTGATAAGCGAGGTGAATAATTTTTAACAAAATAAATTTCAAAAGTGTAAAGACATTAAACCACTCAGGAGTATTAATAGGACATTGTTGAGCAATCTCCTACCATGTTTAAATGTTCATATCTATGTTTGAGAGGTTCGCCACTTGATTTGAAAAAAAAAAAAAAAAAAAAAAAAAAAAAAAAAAAAAAAATTTAACTACGGAGGCAATAGACTATTTTTGCTTATGATCAAACACTACAAATCATTTTTTCCATTGGAATCGATGCTAGCTCACAACATTTCAGTTTAATATCTCTCAGATGTATATCAAATGTTGGTCAAATCAGTACGCTTTCTGTAGTGTATCAATAGTTTACATAAAAACGTGTAAGATGTCGGCCCTAGATGTACTTCAAAATTTAATGTGTTTAAAAAATGTACAGTAAAATCCAAATCACCTGGCGGAATGTAGTCTTGTTAACCCTTTCTAGGAGGGGTGGCCACCGGGAAACGAGTGGAGTGACACATAACAGTAAGTACATACCGATTCCTAGAGCTAGTTCTAGGCAAAGGGCCTACACAATCAAGCAACACTAAAGGGTTCTTCCGAAACAAAGCAAAGCAAATGGAATTTTATAATTAAGCTCACCAACCATCGGACAAACATGATATGACTTAAAATACCGAGGAAAGTCTTTACTAAGCCTATGCCAATAAAAGTATCTATACTTAAACAGGTCTTATTAACACCTAAATGACATTTCATAGGTGTGTCATGAGCTAAACTCATGATATATTTTCGATATACCACTGGGGCCACTATCTGCCTAATCTGCCAATTGCTAATCGCTGCCCAGCATCATGGAAACGCCTTCAACTGGAAGAGTAGGTCGCACATCTACGATAACTGGCCAACTGATAAAATCTGACTTAATAAAATGTCTATGGAGGAACAACAATGACGCCTAACTCCACACCCTGTGATAAAACTGAACTACTAATAGAGGTCTGCTCAGACCGAGGCAACACACCCTCTGTAAAAAAAGTTTGATATGTACCTCTTAGAATATTCCTGTATCCTAATTCCAATATCGCCAGGGTACTTCTGGCATGATTTTAAAAAAGGAAATCACCTTCACGATAGTACATCTACAGAAAAAAGAAAACACAGGACATATTTTTGTTGCTGAAGTTAGTATGCATCACCATTTCGGCGTATAATTATACTGTGCAGTAAAGATATTTCGAAAAATAATGACAGTTATTTTCTAAAATCAAAAGTAGAAAATAATGTTTAAAACAAAATAATATTTTTTCTGAAAGATGTACCTCTTCCTTATTAATCACATTAATCAAATAGATACTCGATGTGTGATGAAGCAGAAACAACATTCCGACGCTGTCATAATACGTGAAGTATATTATTGGATGACAATTTGATTCCGAGTGGGACAGGGTGGCAATTCTTTTTGAATCAGATTATTTAGTTTCATACCGTCGCAGGACAGGATAATTATTTATTTTCAAGCAGACCAGAGACATTTTTTCCTTTTTTTTCGCTATTGTCATTTAAGCAGAAATGTATATTGCCGAGGCGGATCTAGAATTTTTCAAAGGGGTAATTGTGGTAACTTAAGTATATGTTGATGCATATATAGTATTCAAAAGTATTATAAAATACAAACCTCACTGCACATTGGATTATTATGAGGCAAGATTGTGATAAGGAATCCTTAAAGAGGTAACACGCTATCCCATTACCATAATGTGGAAGCCTTAAGTGGTATTTGAGGTGCCTCTATACTCAATCTCCTGGGGGATCTCCGTGGCGGAGTGGTTATAGCATCGTGCCTTGAATCATAAAGTCTCTCACTTCTGGTCAGTGCAGGTACCAGCCCCACTTTAACCTACGAAGATTTTTGTGAGAAAGTTTGCCAGTTTACTTGCGAAAGGCCGGTGGTCTCCCTGGGAACACTTTCTATCCACCAATGAAAAATGGCTGCCACCATTGAAAATGTTTCTAGTATCGTTGCGTAAGACACTATTCAAAATTCAAATTCTGATATTTGGTCAGTGCCCAGACACACATGTACAAAAATGGATGGAGACAGTCATTGTATTAATTCTTCAACCAAACTTTGTTGTTCACAATTACAAGGGCGGATCCAGGAAATTTCAAACAGGGGCATACAGTTTTTAGGGTTTTATTTGGGAGGGAATGAAAAGGCACGGTGCGTGAGAATGTGATGCGTTTATTCAGTGTAAAGAATGGGACTTATTAATGTACCACGTGATAACGGATATCCTCTGTGTGGTACTAGTATCTCCAGTCGTGATAGAAGGTTAATCTACGTACTCTTCCCGCTGAAATGACAAATACCGCGGGATATTGTCTGCTAGCGTCATTCCATCACTAATAGAAACAATAGTCCTGCACAAACGTTATCGGGTGTCACATTGTAACTGAATTAGTCACACTGGATACCATCGTTGATTACATTTTCATCTAGCAGATAATAACACAGGGAAAAGGCAAATACATTTTGATTAAATGCAAATTTTGTTTACAAATAAATTTTCATATTAATACATGCTGAGAAAATGCCAACGAAAATTTCTTTACCAATATGTAGGGCAAACACTTTATAGAGAAACTGAAATACAGAAAAGCGGTCAAAAGCTATGGAATTCAAAATATACATACAAAGCCAGGGTGGGTCTATGACTTGAAGTTAGATGGAAAGAAGAATGAAGTATTGTTTTCGCCGAGCGCATTTTTTTTTCCTTATTTTAAAATATAGAGGTTTTAAACATTTTTTGGTAACAATCAGGGCTTTTAACTATTAATATGTTTACTGTATTTATATTTCGTCGTCCAAAGGGGGTGTGTACGCTTTTCACACCCGCCTTGAAACCGCGGCTGAATTATGTGTTTGAATGTTTTTATATATTAGATTTATTAGCGAGCCGAAAAATTATAATTATAAGAATGATGAAGTATGTTCCTTAGACGATTGGTTTTTTCTGTTTAATGTCTTAATGAACTGAGTAGTACACATACATTACTATCAAACCAGATGATTTTAACAGGAAAAATATGTTTTATCATGAACACCAAATGATCCCTGTGGTCACTGTACTGCTTGTCATAGCAACCTACTTTTAAACAGTTACTGTTTTTTTTAAACAAGGAAATATACATCCAACATAGTATGGAATGAAATACATTTGAAGTGGGACCAAAAATGGCCCTTACCATAAATTGTCCTTTGGTGAATATTGGACAAACACAGAATTCCAGAGGTACGGTCAAGAGCCTTGGAGTGGTAAGCATCTCCTGTTGTCTGTAACACTCGCCGCAAGCCGGTGATGATTCAAATGAAATTGATGAGGAATTAATTCTCGTCATCATCGGTATAGACCATGGAACAGGTACCTCAAATAATTTGTTTTTAGTCTGGACATAATTGTTTGACATTATAGTAAACAAAGGACGGTGTGTCCGGCATGTTCTTTTACAAAATAAATCCAATACCGTAAGGATATCCAGGACCTATTTTCGTTGCTAAGGTAAATAAGTCGCCATTTTCTTCGTGTTGATATATTTTTGCACTACAGGGCTATGCAAGAATATTACCTGTGTGTTTTAAACCGAAAGTAGGCAATAAAGTAAATCAGTTTTAAATTATACTGAAATACCTACCTTTTTCCTTTCAATTATCCATTACATTCAGCAAATAAGTTATTCCTTCCAGTATGTTTAGTCATTTTCAGATTTTCCTGTTTTAATCTAGAGGAGGAACAGTATCTTTGCAACATTACACAATTGTATAATTGTCTATAGAATAGTTTTTACAGCGCATGCGTCATTTCTTAAAGGCTGAGATTGACCCTGATGTCAAAAAATCAATTCAAACTTTAAATCACGCGAGGTGAATAGTCTAAAGATAGAAATATCAATCATTATAAAGATCTGTCTTTGATTTGGAAAAGCCAGTGTATAAAATAATGAACACTATTTAATGTAGAATATATAACAACTCCAAATCAAAGACAAAATAAATGCAAAATAAAACGTGTAAGATATGTCATGTTACTATAATCACACACGGTATATCCGTTCTTTGGATGTGCGGTTACTTTGTACATGGAATTAACTTAAACTCGCTTCGATATACATTTTCTAAACTTTATATGTACAAGTTTAATTACAGCTGTACAGATATAGTGACTCATCTGTTTTCTTCAAAACTTCACTATAACTACTGGTCAACTGTTCTACGATATATATATATATATATAATATATATTATATATATATATATATTTATATCATATATATATATATATATATAGATATATATATATATATATATAAAGGGGTAAAGGTGGTAACTTAAGTATATGTAAGTGCATAGTATAGTATTCAAAAGTGTTATAAAATACAAACCTCACGGCACACTGGATTATTGTGAGGCAAGATTGTGATAAGGGATCAATAGGGAGGTAATACGCCATCCCATTTCCATAATATGGAAGCATTAACTGGTATATTTTAGGGGCCTCTATATTCAATGTCCTGGAGGACCTCCGTGGCTGGAGTGGTTAGGGCATCGTGCCTTGAATTATAAAGTCTCTCACTTCTGGTCAGTGCAGTTACCAGCCCCACTATAACCTCAGAAGATTTTTGTGAGAAAGTTTGCCAGTTTACTAGCGGAAGGCCGGTGGTCTCCCCGGAAACATTTTCTATTCACCAATGATAAATGGCAGTCACCATATAACTGAAATTTTTTCTAGTATCTTGGCGTGAAACACCCTATTCAAAATTCAAAATTCTGATATTTGATGTCAGTGCCCAGACACACCATGCACAAAAATGGATAGAGACAGTCATTGTATTAAGTTTTCAACCAAACTTTGTTGTTCCACAATTACAAGGGCGGATCCAGGAAATTTTAAACAGGAGCATACAGTTTTTTAGGGTTTTATTTGGGAGGGGATGACAAGGCACTGTGCGTGAGAAAGTGATGCGTTTATTCAGTGTAAAGAATGGGACTTATTAATGTACCACGTGATAACGGATATCGTCTGTTTGGTACTGGTATCTCCAGTCGTGATGGAAGGTTAATCTACGTACTCTTCCCGCTGAAATGACAATACCGCGGGATATCGTCTGCTAGCGTCATTCCTTCACTAATACAAACAATAGTCCTGCACAGACGTTATCAGGTATCACGTTGTAACTGAATTAGTCCCACTGGATATCATCGATGATTACATTTTCATCTAGGAGATAATAACACAGGGAAAAAGCAAATGCATTTTGATAAAAAATGCAAATTTTGTTTACAAATAAATTTTCATATTAATACATGCTGAGAAACCGCAAACAAAAGTTCCTTTACCAATATGTAGGGCAAACACTTTATAGAGAAATTGAAATACAACAAAGCGGTCAAAAGCTATGAAAATCAAAATATACATGCAAAGCCAGGGTGGATCTGTGACTTGAAGTCAGAGGGACAAAAGTATTGTTTTCGCCGAGTGTAGCGATGAACGAAAGTTTTGATAATTTAATTTTACTAATTTTTCCAATTTTTCTTATTTTAAAATATAGAGGTTTAAACATTTTTGGTCAATTTGTTGGCTTTTAACTATTAATATGTTTACTGTATATACATTTCGTCGTCCAAAGGGGGTGTGTACGCTTTTCACACCCGCCTTGAATCCGCGACTGAATTATGTATTTCAATGTTTTTATATATTAGACTTATTAGCGAGCCGAAAAATGATAATATTTATGAAGTATGTTTCGTTGAGGATTTTTTTTTCTGTTTAATGTCTTAATGAACTGAGTAATACACATACATTACTATTAAAACAGATGATTTTAACAGGACAAATGTGTTTTATCATAAACACCAAATGACCCCTGTGGTCACTGAACTGCTTGTTGTCATAGCAACCTAATTTTAAACAGTTACTGTTTTTGAGAAATAATGGCATGTACATCTAACATAGTATAAAAGGAAATATATTTGAAGTGGGACCAAAAAAAGGCCCTTACCATCAATTGTCCTTTGGTGAATATTGGACAAACACAGAACTCTCTGAAAAATCCACAGGTATGGGTCAAGAGCCTTGGAGTGGTAAGCGCATCTCGTGTTAGTCTGTTTCACACCTCCGCGCAACCCGGTGATGATTCAATGAAATTGATGAGGAATTAATCCTCGTCATCATATCTGGTATACACCATGGAACAGGTACCACAAATAATCAAATAAATTGGTTTTTCAGTCTGGACATATATGTTTGACATTAGAGTAAACAAAGGACGTGTATTGGGCATGTTCTTTTACAAAATAAATCCAATACCGTAAGAATATCCAGGACCTATTTTCGTTGCTAAGGTAAATAAGTCGCCATTTTCTTGGTGTTGATATATTTTTGCACTACAGGGTTATGCAACAATATTACCTGTGTGTTTTAAACCGAAAGTAGGCAATAAAGTGAATCAATTTTAAATTATACTGAAACACCTACCTTTTTCCTTTCAATTATCCATTACATTCAGCAAATAAGTAATTCCTTCAAGTATATTTAGTCATTTTCATATTTTCCTGTTTTAATCTAGAGGAGGAACAGCACCTTTGCAACATTACGCAATTGTATAATTGTCTATAGAATAGTTTTTACAGCGAATGCGTCATTTCTTAAAGGGTGAGATTGACCCTGATGTCAAAAAATCAATTCAAACTTTAAATTATGCGAGGTGAATAGTCTACACCAAAGACATAATAAATGCAAAATAAAACGTGTAAGATATGTCATGGTACTATAATCACACACGGTATATCGTTCTTTGGGTGTGCGGTTACTTTGTACAGGAATTAACTTAAACTCCGCTCGATGTACATTTTTCTAAACTTTATATGTACAAAGTTTAATTAAAGCTGTACAGATATAGTGACTCATCCGTTTATCTTCAAAAACTTCACAATAACTACTAGTCAAACTGTTCTATGATATATATATATATGTATATATATATATAATATATATAATATATTATATATATATTATATATATATATATATATATATATATATATATATATATATATATATAATGGGGTAAAGGTGGTAACTTAAGTATACGTAAGTGCATATATAGTATTCAAAAGTGTTATAAAATACAAACCTCACTGCACATTGGATTATTGTGAGGCAAGATTGTGTTAAGGGATCCTTAGGGAGGTAACACGCTATTCCATTTCCATAATATGGAAGCATTAACTAGTATATTTGAGGGGCCTCTTTACTCAATCCCCTGGAGGACCTCTTTGGCGGAGTGGTTAGGGCATCGTGCCTTGAATTATAAAATCTCTCCTTTCTGGTCAGTGCAGTTACCGAGCCTCCACTTTGAAGAAAAAAAAATCTATAAGAAGATTTTGGTGAGGGGGGGGGGGGGGGGGGGGGGGGGGGGGGGGGGGGGGAAGTTTGCATGGGGGGGGTGTTTACTTGCGCGAAGGACTCGGTGGTGTCCCCGAACTTATAAGAAGATTCTATTTGCACCAATGAATAATGGCATTCACCATATAACTGAATTTATTTCTAGTATCGAGGCGTAAAACACTATTCAAAATTCAAATTCTGATATTTGGTCAGTGCCCAGACACACATGTACACAAATGGATGTAGAGAGTCATTGTATTAAGTCTTCAACCATACTTTGTTGTTCTCAATTACAAGGGTGGATCCAGGAAATTTTAAACAGAGGTACAGTTTTTTTTATCTCCAGTCGTGATGGAAGGTTAATCTACGTACTCTTCACGCTGAAATGACAAATACCGCGGGATATTGTCTGCTAGCGTCATTCCATCACTAATAGAAACAATAGTCCTGCCCAAACGTTATCGGGTATCACGTTGTAACTGAATTAGTCCCACTAGATATCATCGATGATTAGATTTTCATCTAGCAGATAATAACACAGGGAAAAAGCAAATACATTTTGATTAAATGCAAATTTTGTTTACAAATCAATTTTCATATTAATACATGCTGATAAAACGAAAATTTCTTTACCAATATGTAGGGCAAACACTTTATAGAAAAACTGAAATACACCAAAGCGGTCAAAAGCTATGAAAATCAAAATATACATACAAAGCCAGGGTGGGTCTATGACTTTAAGTTAGAGGGAAGGAAGAATGAAGTATAGTTTTTTGCCGAGCGTAGCGAGGAGCGAATGTTTTGATAATTTAATTTTACTAATTTTTCCAATTTTTCTTATTTTAAAATATAGAGGTTTTAAACATTTTTGGTCAAATTCTGGGCTTTTATGTGTTCTTTTGCTAATCTATGTGTAATATGTTTACTGTATATACATTTTGGGCGTCCAAAGGGCGGTTCGTACACTTTTCACAACCCGCGTGAGTCTGCGACTGAATTATGTATTTTAAATGTTATTTATATATTAGACTTATTAGCGAGCTGTCACTTGTACTGCTTATCATAGCAAATAGCAACTAATATCTTTGTTGAACAGTTACTGCTTTTGAGAAACAAGGGCATGTACATCAAACATCGTATGAAAGGAAATATATTTGAAGTGGGACCAAAAAAAGCCCGTTCCATAAATTGTCCTTTTGTGAATATTGGACAGACACAGAACTCTGAAAATCCATAGGTACGGTCAAGAGCCTTGGAGTGGTAAGCATCTCCTGTTGTCTGTTCATACTCGCCGCAAGCCGATGATGATTCAAACGAAGTTGATGAGGAATTAATCCTTGTCATCATCGGTATAGACCATGGAACAGGTACCTCAAATAATTTGGTTTTAGTCTGGACATATATGTTTGACATTAGAGTAAACAAAGAAGGGTGTATGGGGCATGTTCTTTTATAAAATAAATCCAATGCCGTATGGATATTCAGGACCTATTTTCGTTGCTAAGGTAAATAACTCGGCATTTTCTTCGCGTTGATATATTTTTGCACTACAGGGCTATGCAAGTATATTACCAGTGTGTTTTTAACCGAAAGTATGCAATAAAGTAAATCACTTTTAAATTATACTGAAATATCTACCTGTTTCCTTTCAATTACCCATTACATTCAGCAAATAAGTTATTCCCTAAACACAACTGTCTAATTGTCTATAGAATAGTTTTTACAGCGCATGCGTCATTTCATAAAGGTTGAGATTGACCCTGATGTCAAAAAATTACTTCAAAGTTTAAATTACGCGAGGTGAATAGTCTAAACATAGAAATATCAACCATTATAAAGATCTGTCTTTGATTCAGAATAGCCAGTGAATACAGAATGAATACCATTTAATGTAGAGTATATAACAACTCCAAATCAAAGACAAAATAAATGCAGAATAAAACTTTTAAGATATGTCATGGTACAATAATCACACGCGGTAAATCCGTCCGTTGGATGCGCGATTACTTTTACAGGGAATTAACTTAAACCCGCTTGGATATATATTTTCTAAAATATATATGTACAAGTATAATTACAGTTGTACAGATATAAGGACTCAACTGTTTTCTTCAAAAACTTCACAAAAACTACTGATCACCTGATTAACGATAATATATATATATATATATATATATATATATATATATATATATATATATATATATATATATATAGTCCTCCACAAACGTTATCGGATGTCACGTTGTAACTGAATTAGTCCCACTGGATATCATTGATGATTAGATTTTCATCTAGCAAATAATAACACAGGGAAAAGGCAAATACATTTTGATTAAATGCAAATTTTGTTTAAAAATAAATTTTCATATTCATACATGCTGAGAAAACGAAAATTTCTTTACCAATATGTAGGGCAAACACTTTATAGAGTAACTGAAATACAGCAAAGCGGTCAAAGCTATGAAATTCAAAATATACATACAAAGCCAGGGTATATCTATGACTTGAAGTTTGATGTCAAGAAGAATGAAGTATTGTTTTCGCCGAGCGCATTTTTTTTTTCTTATTTTAAAATATAGAGGTTTTAAACATTTTTTGGTAAAAATCTGGGATTTTAACTATTAATATGTTTACTGTATATATATTTCGTCGTCCAAAGGGGGTGTGTACGCTTTTCACACCCGCCTTGAATCCGCGACTGAATTATGTATTTGAATGTTTTTATACATTAGACTTATTAGCGAACCGAAAAAAAATTATAAGACTGATGAAGTATGTTTCTTAGACGATTGTTTTTTTTCTGTTTAATGTCTTAATGAACTGAGTAGTACACATACATAACTATTAAAACAGATGATTTTATCAAGAAAAATATGTTTTATCATAAACACCAAATTGACCAAAAAAAAAAAAAAAAACTGTGGTCATACTGAACTGCTTGTTGTCATAGCAAGCTAATTTTAAACAGTTACTGTTTTTTTTAAAAACAAGGACATGTACATCCAACATAGTATGGAATGAAATATATTTGAAGTGGGGCCAAAAATGGCCCTTACCATAAATTGTCCTTTGGTGAATATTGGACAAACACAGAATTCCAGAGGTACGGTCAAGAGCGTTGGAGTGGTAAGCATCTCCTGTTGTCTGTAACACTCGCCGCAAGCCGATGATGATTCAAATGAAATTGATGAGGAATTAATCCTCGTCATCATCGGTATAGAACATGGAACAGGTAACTCAAATAATATGTTTTTAGTCTGGACATATAATGTTTGACATTAGAGTAAACAAAGGAGGGTGTGTCGGGCATGTTCTTTTACCAAATAAATCCAATACCGTAAGGATATCCAGGACCTATTTTCGTTGCTAAGGTAAAAAGGTCGCCATTTTCTTCGTGTTGATATATTTTTGCACTAAAGGGCTATGCAAGAATATTACCAGTGTGTTTTAAACCGAAAGTAGACAATAAAGTGAATCAGTTTTAAATTATAATAAAAGACTTACCTTTTTCCTTTCTATGATCAATTACATTCAGCAAATAAGTTATTCCTTCCAGTATGTTTAGTCATTTTCAGATTTTTCTGTTTTAATCTAGAGGAGGAACAGTATCTTTGCAACATTACGCAATTGTATAATTGTCTATAGAATAGTTTTTACAACGCATGCGTCATTTCTCAAAGGGCGAGATTGACCCTGACGTCAAGAAATTAGTTCAAACTTTAAATCAGGTGAATAGACTAAACATAGAAATATAAATCATTATGAAGATCTGTCTTTGATTCTGAATAGCCAGTGTATAAAATAAAGAACACTTTTAATGTAGAATATATAAAAACTCCATATCAAAACATCTAACAGGAAAAATATATTATTGGAATAAATCCAAAAATAAAAAGATATTACATGTTTCTATAACCACACGCTGTATAACCTGTCCTTTGGATGTGCCGTTACTTTTGTACAACATGGAATTAACTCGAACTAGCTTGGACTTGTACATTTTGTGCAAGTATAATCACAACTATACAGATATAGTGATTCCACTCTTCTCAATAACTACTGATCAACTATTCTACGATAATATATATACACGTAACTTCAGGTATGTCGAAATATGAGTATGAGAATTAATAAATCAATTACGACAAGATAATTAACAATTTAGCTTCATTCTTGGTATTGATATTTTACATATATAAAGGTGTCATGTTCTTAATTGGTGTGCCGAAAAATTTAATTCCTGAAAGCAATACCTTTTAGTTGACGCCTCTTATCCATCTTTTTATCCCCAAACAACTCGGATATTTCATTCCAGGTAGACAGGCTAATTATGAAATAGATATAGCCGAAATAATAACAATTTTTTACCTCGATATGTCAACATGCTTCAATAACTGAACTAAATACTGAAATAAATGACTATAATAAAACTTATTTAATTAAAAAATGCAAATGTTCATCAAAGGTAAATTGTACATTTTATACGGTTTTATTACCTATAATGTGGGTTGGATGTCTATGTACAACACACGGTTTTCTAGTGATGAAAGCCGAACAGCGTATGAGGGGTATGAAAGATTGTTTGGGTCACAAACGGGATGAACTTACGGCGATGATCACTTATGCGTGAAATCACTTTTGATTAGAGTTCCGTACTTAAACACGTGGACGCCTGTATTACTATGTACTATATAATATTCTTACTAAATATACTTACCTTCAGATCAGGATATTCTTTTTAAATGAATTTGTAAACAAAATTTGCATTGGATTAAAATGTATATTCGCCTGTTTTATCTACCACCTTTATCTAATTCTTGAAACAGGATGAACACATCATTGTCACGTGCATTTTGACCCTCACACCTCCAAAATTCGTTACGCTCCCCACTTTAAATATTCCTGGATTTGTCCCTTAATAGCTCTTGTCAAATATTTGGCTTATTACTGGTAAAAAATTGGTTGAAATGTTGATAAATGAACTCTTATGGAGCTTTCTAAAATTGTATCATTTTTGGTGAAACTAAAATTGATCATTTTTGGGAAACATAGCCAGATGGACGATGGGGAAACGATGATTTTGTGTCTTGAAGCAAGGGAATACGCCACTTGGCTTCCGAAGTAATCTATCAACAAAATATCTTCAACGATAAATTGTTCATAATTCAATTTTTGGCGAACACTAGGCCGAAATTCTGCACCGATTTTAGTAAAATATTGCAGATCCAAATATCTTTGAGAAGGGTAATAAATGTAACTTAATAACGGATTACCAGGCGTAGCCTATTTTAGCGTCTGGACACAGCAAAATGCGTCATTTCAACGGATTTCCAAATTTAAAAAAAATTGTTTTTATTAGATGCTTAAAACAGGAAATACTGTCTCACAATTAATCAAACACTTAAAACTGTGTGCAGTGACTAGAGAGAGTGTGTCCCTAAAGTTGATCAAATTTATTTTTTCTATAGTCTGACCAAAGTAAGTTTTGTCCGATGGTTTTGGCCGATTAAAAGTAAAATGGTTGATTGCTACCACTTAAATTTGATGTAACAATATCCTATACATACTGGAATTATTATCCACTTCATGACAAATAAAAATCAATCCGTTTTGAACTAGATATTCGCATTCAAATACTTTTACATATGTAATGGTGGCCATTTCGAAGTTTGAGAGCAGAAGTAAAAATAAAAGAATGTTTATTGGTCATACTGATTTATCCGGGCTCACTGATATGTTAAGACACAATCACCGATTCCTTACCACAATAATACATACTGGGAGTTATTCCCCTTCACATGACCCACAACGATTCCCATAGGAGTAGTATTTTCAAATATTGAAGCGACCAAACAAATAAAAAAGTATGTAGTAGAAATATAGGATGAACTTTATTTTCTGTATTAATTATATCAGTTAAATGTTGTTATTTTGACGATTGGTTGTTTTACAAATTCATTTTGAAATTCGTGACCTAATATGGTACAGACTATAAATTTCACAGTCATGATGGAGGATCAAAAATAGTACCTGGTTCCTGTCGAGTTTCCGAAATCCCTTCAGAAGATTTTGAACAAACTCAACTGACTGTGTTGAAAAATTAAACGCCATTGTTTAGTGTCCGTAACAATTCAGGGAATACATCTGAAAATTATACATTTTAGCAATATTATTTTCACGATAGCATTTTTCTCATAATTTCAGATTAAACACTCATAATGAGTGATGGAGAGGATATAAAAAATCATACAGAAATCAATGAAAATTACAAAATCTGAAAATACGTCAACACGCGTCAAAATGGATCCTTACACCCATGTAGATCACGATGATGCGATCACTTTTTTCAGTTCATGCAGCTGTTCTGAAGGAAAGGTTTTTTTTTTAAGTGGCATAGCCTCTAGGAATTATTTCCAGCCACCCTGGATCCATGCGGCAAAATACAAACATGGAAGGAAACGTTGAGTACTTGCTTCCTGTTTATTTTATTGTCAAAACCCATTCAGCAGTTTCTTAGAAGTCTTAAACAGGCGGTTTGTTTTGGGTTCTATAAACCCTTTGCCTTACTGGCAGCAGACCATCTTCGGTCTTCTGCCTGCAGCTCTTCTGGCCTCGGCGTCTTTGCAAACTCTTATTGCCCCCGCCTTTTGCCGTTAGAAATACTCCCACTTCTGGGCGGCTGTCTTAAGATGTTTAAGAATATACCAAGATTCCACCTTACAAAATAGTTCGCTGTTAAATAAATTCTACAATAAAGTGGTATCAGTTGAACTATGACTCATCTGAAATGAAGTGCGGAGAAAATAGACGCGCACGGCTTTTTATATGAGCGGTATAGCGCACGCGACGTATACTGTCTCATCAACTTTGACCTTTTTTATGATTGGTCTATGCGTCGTTGGGGATGTGATTCCACCAATGAAAAAAGCAAACAGTGATAAACGCCTAGGAGAAATTATTGATTAAAAAATCAAACATGGAGTATGCTATGGATTACTCTATGGAGCAAGAAAACGAACCTGTGAAGGTATATTAAACTGAATCTCTTCTTCAGAGGTAAGCGTCGTTCTCCTTACAGTAGAGCATCTGTCTTCCTTTTGATAGTCATGATAAATGTTGGCGAAAACTACCTCTAATCTGTTTTCTAGTACGAACATACTGAGTTGCCTGGTGGTTTAAGCACTGTCTGTACTGTTGATCCCCGACTTTATTTTTGGTTTGCTGTTGTTTCAGTTGCCTCCATCTCTAATTGAGTTTCATCAGTATGCCCTGATAGTAATGATCACACTACATTGTATTAATTTTTTCTTCTTTTGTAACAGAATCATTTTGTGAAAAGCTTCTGTATAGATGCTGTCCATTTTGGCTTTTGTTTTCACTAAATGATGTTCAACAAGTAGGAGAAGAAACGCTCACGCGACGCGATACGTCACACCCTACTCAGTATGTCTAAGAGTCTATAGTCTTGCTTGATCATGGCTGAATGCATGAACATGTTTGTGAAGTAAACGAAAATGAAGAATGGATGGTTTGTACCGATATTGTGGGGGAAAAGTTGGGATGGCTAACAAACATTATCAGTGGGTAGAGTTTAAAAAAAGGGAAAGACGGCGTAGCAAACCTGTAAAATGCTTTTTATGCAATATGCCATATAAAGCCAAACATTAAAAACGGCCCTTTTCAGGGTCACTAACTTTTTTACAAAAAAAGAGACAAAAAAAAAGATATATGACTGATTAGAGTAACAGCAGTTCTATATTTTCAAAAATAAACAATAAACATCCTTTGTATTCCCTTATTTTCTCTCTGTATCTCTTATACTCTAAGTCCCTATGTGTTACACACACTATTACTCTTGGTATCCTTCTACAGAGTTGGTATACTCTTTCTCACAGTTTGTCAATTGTGTTTTACACCATATCATTTTGTTAACCTTTGTGTCTAATGTGTAGATACTATGCTTAATCTCTAGGTGTACACCTTATACCAAGACATAATACACAAACACCAGATCGAGTTTTATTATCCCGCTAAAACAACTTTTTACAATAGTCTCCAGAGGTCTTTCTTTTCACTTCCTCCATCTGTCCTTTCTCTCTTTTTTTCTCATTTCATTTTCTCTTTTCTTTTGGTTTCATATTGATAGATGTCCAAAACAAGATGTTGACACGATGACTTTCGGTCATCAACTGACAAAAGTTATGTGATGCACTTCATTTGATGATTAAACCACACGACGAAAATGAAGATTGACAATCACTTTTCCTCTTAGAAAGTTAACTTTACGTCCCATGTCATCCCTCAATTGTATTTCGATGGTATCAAAATACTTTTTATTTAATCCCACATAACTGTAATCATAAGGTTCCCAATGTTGATGATTGAACGATTGATTCGTTTGAAAAGGTACCACGCGTAATAACGGTGAAGATTGTGAACCCACGATTTGACTTTCGGCAAAGTTACAGTAGACATAGATACCACTCATGCCAATATTTAAATCGGGTAGATTCCGTGGCAATTGTTGTGACGTCGATCCATTTAGTCATACCCTCATTTATGTCAATGGCTTCGAAGCCGAATTTATAACTTAGTAGAAAACGTATTAAAAAGGGAACGGAATAGATAGGTCAGCCTTTTAACTTAATCACAAATTGATCTATAGCTGGGTTCTACCGCAATTGAATAGTATTTTTATGTGAGAGTTCTTTTACACCATCAATGACATATTGAAAGGCTCTAGAAAACTCGACTCTCATCTCTTCTATTAAAGCAGCAGAAGACGCATAACCCGAACAAAATTTAAGTCTCCAAATACGCCCTACAAAAGCGATCCCCGACTTCGTGTCTCTTTTAGAGATGACATGGTCTAAATTTGGGGACCATCTAAGGAGACGTGTTTCTTAATCAATTCTATAGTAAAACGTTCATGTTGACGATATTTAATTTCCATTTTCTTGGGATACGTATAGGGGTCCCGTGGATTTTTAGGCGTAACGACAGAATCCAAAGGAACGTAAACGGGAACCAGGAAATAATCAATATAATTATCATTCGATCCTTCTGATTCTATTAAGTTGGGAAAGATCAATTCACTCAAAGCTACTTGCCATTCATTATCCATTACACTTAAGGCTTGAGGTAAATGAGTTTCGTTAAGGTATTATCAGGAAAGACCTTTAAACTAGCAACGCTAGGTAAAGTCATGTAAAAACTACCATGATCTTTAGAATAGATAGTAGCCATGATACGTGTACTTGAGATCAAACCTACCCTCCTTCTGTTTTATATCAACAAAAAACAAAAACACCAAAAAAGGTTCATAGTTTTAATACTAAAAAAACTTTTTCAAACAGTCTCAACTTTTCAGTCTCACTTTGCAATAACCATCAGGTAAAGTACATGTTTTTCAACGCGATGTCTCTTATCATACATTACGCCCACTTCTTTAGTCATCACCTGTGTTTTGACTTTATACTGTTTCGTTCGCATGATCTTATGAGGGTACGATACAAGCACTTTCTTTTGTTGACCACGTAACAACTGTTTCATTTAAATATGTTGACAGTAGAAGTGGTACGACTATCAAAAGTAATTCCTTTGACTTTACACACAGTTTTGTCCCGACGAGTCTTTTACGCATAATTTTAGGACCTCCCGAGACAAAGGATAAGATAGTGAATCGCCATCTAATTCGTCTATCCATTCTCCTTAACTGTTCACTATAGTGAGAATTCGCTGCCGTGGATCGTGTTGATAAATGAATACTGCCTGTATCAAAATATAACAGAAATGTAACCGTGCTAAAGACGTAGTAAAGGCTGCTAGCACTACATTTCTCAAACCATTTTATTCATCAAAGTCATCCTTCGGTTTCGAATTTTACCAGCAACATGTCTAGCTCAGCATGGCCTTCGTCATTTGGAATCAGTTCTAAATGTAATATATCACGAGTGTCATCTTGAAGCAACTGCTGTGAAGTTCCATAACTCTCCACATACTGTGTCTGAGGTAAATTAGTCCATTGAGCAAATTTACCCCACAGACAGTTCAGAAACAGTGTTGCAATGGTACGTGAGATAGGATTCTTATTTACATATCCTTCTCGTATGATCAATTGTTCTCTCATTCCAATTTCTTTGATGTACTGATGATGATCTTCTGCTGTTTGACAGGATGCAGAAAACCCACTAGCCTTTTGTTTGATATGGAGAAATAGATAAATACAGCTACGAATTAAAGTATTGAACTGATCAGGGAAATGCCATACTTCAAAGATACGATCTATCACAGAGCCTTTCTTTATAACATTAATCAATTCACACGTCGTCCATGTACCTAACAAACTTCGCTCTTGATTCGTATGAGAGCATCGATAACTAATACCCAACTCCTGTTCGATTCCTTGTTGAGCACAAGTTGTCCATAAAGGAAAAAGTAGCTTTCCTCCTGCAAATCGATATGGTAATACGGAATAAAACAGCTGACGAAGGGGACATTGCCCCAGTCCAATATATTGATCTAGACTTTTGAAATCATGAGTAATCACGTATGGATGTCCAATAGGAAAATTCCCATGTTTTAAGACAAACGGGAACAAAGAACATACATCCACGTAACAAATGTCTCCTTCTTCATTCGTTCGACATCCAAATAAAGTATCTTTAGGAACTAACAGGTCGGGGAAATACGTAAATACGTTTTATCAATGAAATGTTAAAACTCTGGATCCGTCTTGTACCTTTGACGAAAGTCATGTTCCCATAACGTTTCTACTTGATAATGTTGACGCAAATACTAATCTCTCTGTAAGGTCTTTTGATATACTTCATACGTCAAAGAGGGATGAAACGGATGTTTCTCTGTTCCGAGGGTCCTCATAATAACCATCCACTCGATAAGATCCTACTTGGACTTCACCTCCATAACGAGCATGTGTAATAGTTTGACCAGTTGGTGTTCTTTCCAACTCAACCATCGTAATGCTAGGATGGAATACTGTCGTGCTGAAGGATATTCCCGTGGAGGTATGATAGCATTCACATATGATTGGTACGATATGCTAAATTCCCTGTACTTGCAAACGTACTAGATTCAGCAAATAGGTCCACATCGGCTAGATCCAAACACATGTCATGAAAATGTATACAAGCCTGTCGTAAAATAGTCAAATCCGATTCACAGTATTCTTCTAATTCCGATTGCAAATGAAAAACCTCATCCTTTCGAATTCGGTTTGATACCACTCTTCAAAATCACGACGTACATAAGGTTTCATACCATCTGGATTGTAATACATAGCCTGGGGATATACCCCTATTTAATCAGCATAAGTAGCTGTATTAAACAAATATGGGAAGTATCCTTTCTTAAGTTCAGTCAATCCAAAAGCTAAGGAAAATGACAAGAAATTACACGAGTCTATAAACCTGATGTTTCCTGCCATCATAGACAGTAAAATATACTGTCCATCGTAACCTTTAAAGTTATTGGCAATAGCTATAGCTCCATTATGTAGAAGTTTATCTCTTTTATGTATGTCATCATACACAGTCGATTCAAATAACCAAACTCAAAAAATCTGTGAGTGTAGCGGAATGTCATACGATGATCCTCTATGGTTTTACACTGCTCACACTAATCATCTGGTGTACACAGGGGACATACTCGATAAGCAAAACATAGACTAGGTGTGTGTTCTGAGGTATCCAGGGTACACCCAAGATCATAGAAAATGTAATAAGGGGGTGAAAATGATGCATTCTGAGAAGGGATCTGTTGTATAAAACAACGATGATTTAGATCCAAGATCTTTTTACAATGGTAACATTTTTCTTCTTTTCTTGACAGCAGTGTTGTGTGAATTGCTTCTTACTCATCCATAATTGACAAGTGGGACATCGAGGCATCAGCTGACATGGATTCTTGGTCGTATTATTACTATAAGGTTTCAAATAATCTAGTAACACTGAGTCGATATGAATGTCCCCTGGTAATGTGTACACTCTGTAGGTTGTATGGTGTTGTCATGTTGTTGGTGTTTGCATTGCCATAAATCAAATTTTTCCAATATCTTTGCTAGTTTTTGTACTTGTCTCCATCCCCAACCCCAAGTTTCTGATAATGTATCAAGATGGCCGCCCCAAAACCTTCCACTTCCGGTCATAGACACGCCTCCAAATTGAACGATTGGCTGTTTCTCACTATTGTCATGAAAGCATTATATAACTTCCGGTAGGACGTACTTCAGATGTGATCTTATTTTCGGTATGACAAACTTCCGGTTATGACATCACAGGCTGGTCCATATCGTGCAGTTTCAAATTGACCACTCAGAAGTCACCATTGTGATGACGTCATCAAAAACATCAGAAATATCTGAAAATAGATTTTTCCCAGCTAAAACAATTATATTCGGATTTAAATCGTATCGACTTTTAAATGTTTTGCGAATTTCGGCAAATTATGTCGAGCTTTTTTTTGTTTTCTATTGGTAATGCAATGTGTTGTTATTGAAACGGCGCTAATCCCCTAATGGAATCCCTGAATATTATTCTTTGACACAACCCCTTTATATTTGATTCTCTTATTTTCGGAATAATAACTCGAAATTTCGAGATAATATTATTTTACAAAATAGAAGAATTGCGCCCAGTAAAGCTTAACTGTGCACACCACGCGCTAAACTGTGCACACAATATAGTTAAATTGTACGGATTGTGCTTTACTGTTCTAAACTTCAGTTTTAATTTCTGTCAGTGCTTC
>BROG01001778.1:0-28607 GCA_030159075.1 Atrina japonica | reverse complement strand
TTCGAATAGACTTACATGAAATATATGTTTTACAATTCTTAGGATAGCACATGCTATGCTTCAGATGTCCCCTTGGTCTTTTAATTTTTATTTTGTCAAAATAACCCTGTTTTAGAATTAGTTTTTTTTTAACTGGTTAGTGAAGATTGGTGGAGATCAAGTTTTTTCTTTATTGTGGGTGTAAGATATGTTGGTGTAAGATGAAGTGTGATTACTTTATGTTTTAATAATGACACAAGATATTGTCTATTGGAGGAAACTAGCTGTTCTGATTTCTGTGGATGTTTAATTGGTTCTGTTAGTTATAATTACAACATTTTCTGTCTATTTATAAAAAGGATCACATTTTTGTGTCACCTGCTTAGATACCTTGGGATCGCTTTATTCGTCATTAGTGTTGTCATATTTTGTGTTTCTGTAAATTAAATTTTTCCTAGCAGATGAAATCATCAATTCCTGAAAATCAGTGATTAAGACCAGTCCAAATGTGTCTTTAGGAGTGAATGGATGAAACAGATACTTTATATTTATGATATCTCAGAAGAGATAGTGTGCTATAAGTGTGCCAATTAATACTTGAAAATATCAGAAATTTGGGGTAACTATTTAAGTGTTTTTTACTGCTCCTATAATCCTCAGGCGATTTATGGAAGAATACAGAGCCAGGAGGATCATGTATATGTTGTGGACATGGGTGTTCAAGGGATTCGGTCATTTTTAAAGAACAAGGATGCTGAATGCTACATACAGCTCCATAACGATGGTCAGTATTTACTGTGCAGTGTACTATTTTCTTGTGTCAGAAATGATAATGATTAAGGTACAGTAAAATAATTCCATTTTCTAATAAGACTTTACCAGATTTACCGTTTTCGTTTTGATACCATAGCATTCCTGTTCACCACAAGACATTCAGTTTCTCTTTAGTTTATTATGATTTTCTAGATATACAGCTACTAATGTAAAGTCAGGGAAATCCAGATGGACCTCAGAATTGAATTAAGTGACTTAAATAAATCTATCAAGTAAGCTGTATTAGTTAATAGTAGATTGTTTACTTATATAAACATTTATTTGTTTTTACACTCATTTAAAGGTTACTCACTCAGGATTGGCCAGACTGTTCTTTGTATGGTGGAGACAAATAAAGATCGTATGGAAAGATTGATGGGAGAAACAAGAGTTTTTAATATCACCATCGATCCCCAAAAAGTGTCATCTGCTGAGGTATTGCTTTGTTTGTTTGTTTAATTTTGTGTTGTTCTCTGCTCTGTCTGTCCCCTTTCTCTATCTGTATTCATCAATTCTTAAGCATTTTTGTTGTTGTTGTTTGTTGTTTATTTAAGTGTTTTTTACTGCTCCTATAATCCTCAGGCGATTTATGGAAGAATACAGAGCCAGGAGGATCATGTATATGTTGTGGACATGGGTGTTCAAGGGATTCGGTCATTTTTAAAGAACAAGGATGCTGAATGCTACATACAGCTCCATAACGATGGTCAGTATTTACTGTGCAGTGTACTATTTTCTTGTGTCAGAAATGATAATGATTAAGGTACAGTAAAATCATTCCATTTTCTAATAAGACTTTACCAGATTTACAGTTTTTGTTTTGATAGCATTCTTGTTCACCACAAGACATTCAGTTTCTCTTTAGTTTATTATGATTTTCCAGATATACAGCTACTAATGTAAAGTCAGGGAAATCCAGATGGACCTCAGAATTGAATTAGGTGACTTAAATAAATCTATCAAGTAAGCTGTATTAGTTAATAGTAGATTGTTTACCTACATAAACATTTATTTGTTTTTACACTCACCCCATTTAAAGGTTACTCACTCAGGATTGGCCAGACTGTTCTTTGTATGGTGGAGACAAATAAAGATCGTATGGAAAGATTGATGGGAGAAACAAGAGTTTTTAATATCACCATCGATCCCCAAAAAGTGTCATCTGCTGAGGTATTGCTTTGTTTGTTTGTTTAATTTTGTGTTGTTCTCTGCTCTGTCTGTCCCCTTTCTCTATCTGTATTCATCAATTCTTAAGCATTTTTGTTGTTGTTGTTTGTTGTTTTATTAAAGTACACATGTTTTTGAAAAACAATACTGGGAGTTTCTATATTCCATTTCCTTTTAAATCTTTAGATCACTAAAGAAATGAAAATGACTCTCTGTGGGCTTTTACCTGAAATGAAATTTCCAGCAACTATTGAGAAGGTCAGTATTAACACACACAGGTTTTCATAGAAAATGGTAAATTTGAATATAATTGCCTGTGCACTCATTAAAATGTTCACGTGCCAGCAGGAAATGCAGAAAACTTTTTTTATGCTCTTCAGAATGGAACATTTTGGCATGCTGTAATGAAGAGTTTATTGTGTAAATTACCCCCACATACCAGACCCATAGTTGTGCTAAAGCTACTGTCACACTACACTGTATAGCGCCAATCAACGTCAAATGTATAACAAAATTTTCAATCCATTCGAATGCTTTCACATAAAAAAATTTTCTGAGGTTTCTTGATCTGGCAATTTACATTCCATTCAGTGGGAGGTTTTGAACATGTTTAATATTTTCAACGTACACAACCGTACAATGTAGTCTGTTAGAGTGTACGGTAGCTGTTCGCTGTTGTTTGTTACTCGTGTGTTCCTTATTCGGTACATGTCCTGTTTAAATCCATTCTTGGACGGTGAACCTAACACATGACCTGGACACTACTTCTGGATATGTAACATGTGTTCAACGTACAATAACTGACAAGGAACGCATCAGAACTGTTAATTAAGGGACGTGAATCATTGGTCCACTGGACAAAACTGATGTTGAATAATCGGCGATTGTAGGGGTTCTTTGTGTTCAAATCACCTAGACTGGATCGTCTGCCAAATATATTCTCTCATTTGTCTTACTGCATTGTACGGGTTAAGGACCTTCTGAACGTTTTAAATTCTTTGTTCAATATATTATGGAATGTTGCATTGGAGCTCGCCTGTAGTATCAAGCTGCCCTGATTCAGGCACATTTTGATCTGTTGGATGCCCATTTGGATATTGTTGGTTATGAGAACAGAATTTCAGATTTTGTTATACCCATTCTGTTTGTTACCAGTAGAAATACGTTCATCAGACGTTTTAAGAGTGTTTCATCCATTCCTCATCCTTTATCCGATAGTTACAGAAGGTTGTAAAGTTTGTACATCTTGTATTGATCCTGAATGTAATGCAGCATGATGATAGATCATAATTATGCCGCCTCAAATCTGTAATTAAATAATATTTGTATTTCTGCTCACGTAATTCCAACATTCAAAATGTTACCAATGAATCGTCACATTGTACCTTTGTTTTGTCAAAAGATTCAGGCGTCTGTACTGTACATACACCCAACTACTAAAGTTGTCGCCCTGAGTAATCTCAAGCACATTGTTGAGAATGATGGAGTACCTCACTTGGAGAGATTTGATGACCTTGACATTGGTGATATTCTGGAGGACATACCAATTCTGCATGTAGATCAGAGGACTGGACTGATGTTGAAGTTGAGAGATACAGTGAGGGGGCATGTATCGGTGAGTGTTGAATTTTTGTTTCCAAATAAATGTATGGTATGTTTTATACAAATATTACAATGATATTACCAGTCAGACTTTGTAAAGAGGTCATATTGAAAAAAATCGAAAGTCTGTTATGTTACAGAACGATTGATAACTTGGCCTGATTTTATTGATCTTTTCCCCCGTTGTCTTATTGGATGATTATAATAGATAGGTCTGATACATGATAAATTAGATCTGGGTCTGGCACCATCAAACTTGAGAATTTACTCAAGTCTGAGAATATTCTCAGTTTTGCCTGCTCAGCCAGTTGGATTTCAGGCAAAGTTGAGTAAAATTTTTAAACTTGAGTAAATCTTAATATTTATGGTGCCAGGCCCACCACAATTAGAAGTTGCCAGCATCACATACCTTAAATATTTTAGTATGTGACTGAAAAAATCTACAGTATTTTATCAGAAGTCATGTTTTAAAATGTTCAGTGAAACCTGTCTTGAGAGATCACTCATGAAGACCACCTGCCTTATAAAAGCACATTAAAGAAATCATTGTTAAATAATTCTGGATTTAAGACCTCATTCAAGATACCATCTGTCTAGAGAGACCACCCATCTGTCACTAAGATTTGATACCAGCTGTCTAGAGAGACCACCCCATCTGCCACTAAGATGTGATACCCGCTGTCTAGAGAGACCACCCCATCTGCCACTAAGATGTGATACCAGCTGTCTAGAGAGACCACCCCATCTGCCACTAAGATGTGATACCAGCTATCTAGAATGACCACCCCATCTGCCACTAAGATGTGATACCAGCTGTCTAGAATGACCACCCCATCTGCCACTAAGATGTGATACCAGCTGTCTAGAATGACCACCCCATCTGCCACTAAGATGTGATACCAGCTGTCTAGAGAGACCACCCCATCTGCCACTAAGATGTGATACCAGCTGTCTAGAATGACCACCCCATCTGCCACTAAGATGTGATACCAGCTGTCTAGAGAGACCACCTTATCTGCCACTAAGATGTGGTACCAGCTGTCTAGAGAGACCACCCAATCTGCCACTAAGATGTGATACCAGCTGTCTAGAGAGACCACCTTATCTGCCACTAAGATGTGGTACCAGCTGTCTAGAGAGACCACCTATCTGCATCTGCCACTAAGATGTGGTACCAGCTGTCTAGAATGACACACCACTATGAGTCACTAAGATGTGATACCAGCTGTCTAGAATGACCACCCCATCTGCCACTAAGATGTGATACCAGCTGTCTAGTCAGACCACCTTATCTGCCACTAAGATGTGATACCAGCTGTCTAGAGGATGACCACCCCATCTGCCTACTAAGATGTGATACCAGCTGTCTAGAGAGACCACCTTATCTGCCACTAAGATGTGGTACCAGCTGTCTAGAGAGACCACCCAATCTGCCACTAAGATGTGATACCAGCTGTCTAGAGAGACCACCTTATCTGCCACTAAGATGTGGTACCAGCTGTCTAGAGAGACCACCTTATCTGCCACTAAGATGTGGTACCAGCTGTCTAGAATGACCACCCCATGAGTCACTAAGATGTGATACCAGCTGTCTAGAATGACCACCCCATCTGCCACTAAGATGTGATACCAGCTGTCTAGTCAGACCACCTTATCTGCCACTAAGATGTGATACCAGCTGTCTAGAATGACCACCCCATCTGCCACTAAGATGTGATACCAGCTGTCTAGAGAGACCACCTTATCTGCCACTAAGATGTGGTACCAGCTGTCTAGAGAGACCACCCAATCTGCCACTAAGATGTGATACCAGCTGTCTAGAGAGACCACCTTATCTGCCACTAAGATGTGGTACCAGCTGTCTAGAGAGACCCCACCTTATCTGCCACTAAAGATGTGGGTACCAGCTGTCTAGAATGACCACCCCATGAGTCACTAAGATGTGATACCAGCTGTCTAGAATGACCACCCCATCTGCCACTAAGATGTGATACCAGCTGTCTAGTCAGACCACCTTATCTGCACTAAGATGTGATAAACCAGCTGTCTAGAATGACCACCCCATCTGCCACTAAGATGTGATACCAGCTGTCTAGAGAGACCACCTTATCTGCCACTAAGATGTGGTACCAGCTGTCTAGAGAGACCACCCAATCTGCCACTAAGATGTGATACCAGCTGTCTAGAATGACCACCCCATCTGCCACTAAGATGTGATACCAGTTGTATAGTCAGACCACCTTATCTGCCACTAAGATGTGATACCCGCTGTCTAGAGAGACCACCCCATCTGCCACTAAGATGTGATACCAGCTGTCTAGAGAGACCACCCCATGTGCCACTAAGATGTGATACCAGCTGTCTAGAATGACCACCCCATCTGCCACTAAGATGTGATACCAGCTGTCTAGAGAGACCACCCCATCTGCCACTAAGATGTGATACCAGCTGTCTAGAATGACCACCCCATCTGCCACTAAGATGTGATACCCGCTGTCTAGAATGACCACCCCATCTGCCACTAAGATGTGATACCAGCTGTCTAGAATGACCACCCCATGTGCCACTAAGATGTGATACCAGCTGTCTAGAATGACCACCCCATCTGCCACTAAGATGTGATACCAGCTGTCTAGTCAGACCACCTTATCTGCCACTAAGATGTGATACCAGCTGTCTAGAATTACCACCCCATGTGCCACTAAGATGTGATACCAGCTGTCTAGAATGACCACCCCATCTGCCACTAAGATGTGATACCCGCTGTCTAGAATGACCACCCCATCTGCCACTAAGATGTGATTTTTCAAGACAGGTTCAATTGTAGTTAAAACTATTCTTTATTTAGTGTGTTGAGAGTTCTTATCCAATAAAACTTGTTATCAGTGAAATTCCCAAAATGTAGCATTTACATACCTGTATCTTTTGTTTTATTCAAAGGTAAAAAATTTAAGTGACATACGAGTCAAAGATGTAAAGAAAGAATTTAAAAGAGGTTCAAACGTGAGGTAAGTTTGTTTATGATGTTTTGGTTGTAATATGATCAATAATGCTTTTTTAATGTTTGCTGTTGTTTTTCCTGAAGTTAAAAATAACAAACATATTTAACCTCATAAGATACACCATTGTGCTGTAATATGTACCTCAGAGTGGTATTACATATTTAACATAATATAAATCATTGTGCTGTAATATGTACCTCGCAGTGGTATTACATATTTAACATAAGATAAATCATTGTGCTGTAATATGTACCTCGCAGTGGTATTATATATTTAACATAAGATAAATCATTGTGCTGTAATATGTACCTCGCAGTGGTATTACATATTTAACATATGATAAATCGTTGTGCTGTAATATGTACCACAAAGTGGTACATGTATTACATATATGAGCAAATATGTGACATCCCAACCAAAATATCTCAAACTTAAATACTGTCTACTCCACTTATAATGAAGTAGAAGGGAGTTAGATTAAAAAATCGTTATAGCCAGATTTTGTCAGTGGGATTCATTTTGTTCATGTTATATGTTGTAAGAAATTAATAGGGATGAGATATGTCCGTGCTATAGGCGGTATTTTGTTATATTCTTTTTCATCATAAGTGGAGTAGACAGTATGAATTTAAAGTACACCTTTCTCTTTTCCCCTCAATTAAATAAAAAGCATAATGTCCACTGTAAATTAATATAAAAATTGAAGATTGAAAAGCAATATAAATATTTAAACTGACATTTTATTGAAAATCTTGGTCTGTTTGTATTTTTTTTTTGTTTAACGTCCCACTCGAGAATATTTCACTCATATGGAGATGTCACCAAATGCCGGTGAAGGGCTTTCAAATTTTTGGCCTATGCTCGACACTTACAGCCATTGAGCAGTAGGGTTCTTTAACGTGCCAACATCTACTGTGACACGGGACCTCCAGCTTTTACTGTCTCATCCGAAAGACAGGAAACCAACCTGTCGCTGATGGGACTCAAACTCACAACCTCATGATCCAGAGTCGAGCGCGCTACCGACTGAGCCAGGCCAGCTCTAAAATCTTGGTCAAGTGATATAAAAAATTGTATTTTAAATATGGTTGATCTTGAAGTATGATATTTCTTACTTTTCATATTTGCACCTCAAATATGGTATCAAATGACAATAACCTGAATCTGGATCTACAAATGTAGGAAATGATGTCATGATTGTCATTATTATGGGTATGCATTCTTCATGTTCTGCATTTTAGATGTACTGTCCATAAGTGTTCAAAATATAACAAATTGACCAGTTTTTGAATTAATTCAATATTGGTTTATAAGAAAAAACACCAGCAATGTTTACATCATGGGTGCTGCCATTTTGGACACCCAAAGTTGTGCGGAGGGGGAAATGAACCTGACGATCTGATTGGTAATTAACAAAGAAGCTATATATTTGAAAATTAACAGTGGGATATTGCTGATATAATTAACAGGTAATTATAACAATTTCTTCAGATATGAAGGAGTTGCATGGCAATATTTGAGGTGATAGGTACTATTTACAGAAATGTGTACAGGCCAGTGCTTAAAAGAATGACAGTGCATTTAACGGGTCCTCTTGCTCTCTCCTGCATTCCACCAGTGCTTAACTGCTGGATGAGAGTCAAACTCAGGAACACCTGGTCTGTTGACTGATATTCTCATCAAGTGCCCTACTGCTATATCGAGAGATTATAAAATTTTTCACTTGCCCACCTGGGAAAGTGACCTAAGGAATTTGCTTACCCAGGATCAAATTTGGCAAGCATTAATGTCGAGGTCGAGCACTGTTCGCTTTAGAATATTTTGTTGGTTTTGCAGAAATTAAATTGAACATTTATCACATTCATAGGAGAGTACACTCTGCAGAGTGGAAAGTATCGTGGCAGAAGATTTAGATGGTTATTGGATTTATTGGTTGGTTTATTAGCGAAATTATAAAAGATCAGGGAAAAAAAGATAAATCAGGCCAACACCAAAGGATGATTAAGAATGCCCTGAAGGTAAGTTGGTCATGTTCAATTGTTTTCCTTCTCAAGATTAATAAATTTTTCCAATGGCAGAATTTGTTTCTTTTTTATATTTGTTCAGATTCAGAATAGTCTTGTAAAATATAATGTATTGCGATACATATTGTATCGAGAGCCAAATATCGTGATACGTATCATTGTTAGAAGTGTATTGTTGCATCCCTACTAAATTGTGGAATGGAAAATAATGAATGCATTTTATAGAAGTACCAAATTATGTGATTTATGGAGATATCAATGCTTTTTACTTATTGGTGTATAATTTCTCATAAATGACAGTCCTACTTTAATGAAACAAATTTGTTACAAGTAGAGGGATAAAATATTTTAATTTAAATTTCAGTTTAAAAAAGATTTCATGTGTTAAGAAATGTTGTTATCCCAATATCTCTTTTTTTCAGTGATACCTGATGATGTTCGAGAAGGGTAGGGAGATTGTACAGAAAAAGAAGATGATTGTGGGGGAGTGAATGTAGTACAGTTGAAACAACTTGTTGTGCATAGACACCTCTCTCTAGCAGTACTGCAGCATCATGCGGGGGAACTGCCATCAACACCGAGACTGGCACCCAGTGAGTACATTGAATTGCAAAACAAATCAATCAATATACATCTTTATAAATGTTTTCCAATACTTCCATTTTATTTCATATATGTAAATATTCAAATATCCATTAAAAGTTCTTCAATATTTGCCCAATTGCTTTAAAATTTCTGAATATGTTTGCTGTGGTGATACATTTGGCACTACTGTTGGTGATGACAGCAGTGTAAAGTTCTGCATTTAGCTTTGGTAAAAGGCAAATTCTTGTATTTCATTTAAGTAAGGCATCAGGACTGTTTATAATGACTTCACCCTTTGAAAAATTTAGGAAAGGGTAATTTGTGGTTGGTAGTAATCTTTTTTTAGCTTTGTGTCATTGCATTTTTTTGTTGTTGTCAGAAACCTAGACCACTGAACCTACAATGCATGCTCAGTGGTTTAGGAAACATAGAACCCAGTGAAAACGACAAACTTATGGAAAATAACTTGAAATTGCTTCATACTAGTATGGACTAGGTTGTTTGCATGTCCATGTTGTGGAATGCAAACTTCTAGGAGCTGAGAGACTGAATTATTATGTATTTTTAATATAATACTTTAAATTAACAGGAATTTTTGACTCTGTCATGTTGGGCTGAAATAAGGTCCAATTCCCAATGCTAAAACAATGCATTTTTGCCAAAATTTGCAGCTGGAATTACCACACTGAAGTTAAATGACATTGAATTTGGAGACATTCTTGTATTTTCACATAACTTTGTGTATTTCTAGAATTCGCAATTTCATTAAAATATTGATAAAAATTCCCAACTGAGAAGGCCCAGGCCCCATTTCCAAAACTAAGCTATGCTAAAGGACTAAGGATAATTTGAGGATGTGCTTTAACCCTTTCAACCATACAGATCATTATAGACTAGTCTTAAGCAATAGAAAAAGAGCATACCACTCAGATATTCAGGGGTGAAAGGGTTAAATAAACTGATGGGGAGCTATCGGATATTGCTACCATTCATTGGGTTGAAGTGCTTGTTAATATGTCATATTTTAACACTTTTTTGGAGCAATCAGAAATATTTTAATTTTCTGTGTGAGAGGAATGAAATCTCTCTAATTGAAGCTATAAAATTGATTTTTCTTGAGTTCTAGGCCTACTTGTAATTTGATTTTTTAATTTTGTCCTTTTTTCTAAATAGGTGATTGCTTGGTCCCATAGCATTGTCAGTCAGCTAGATCGTGACAGACAACTCATGTTTCCTGCTATCCTGACAGCAAGATATTCCTGTGACAGGAAGGTGGCCCAACTCATGCGTCAGAGAGGGCTAGGAAACAGCAGCAGCATGGTGAGAAGACAACTAGAGGAGGCACATGGTGACACATACCTCAGACATGTTCACCATTACCTTACTGCATGTAATGCCTTTAAGACTGCTGGGTCTGTCGGTCTAGTGACTGACACTGCATTTGAGGAACCACCACATTTGACACACATACCACAGCACCGATGGCTGATGAAGGTGTATCAGCTAGATGTCCTTCAGCGACTGGATTTCATCAAGGCTGCCATCACATCATTGTTTGGAACTGTCCTGAAACTGGATTCCACCAAGAAAATAACAAAAAAGTTGGCAGGTAACCACAGTTATGACAATTGTGACAACTGTATTAGGGCTATTCCAGAAAAAATGTCTCCTGAGGGCAGATCACCCATGAAATTTATGTTTACCACCAATGAATTTTTAATTAAAAACTACCCCTACCAACTACCATATTTTATGGGGGTTGTGGGGGATTGGTCAAGTGGCTGATTTTTGACAAAAATCTGTGTATAAGTATTAGATAGGTGTAAGATAGGACAATGTCAGCAGATATGAAAACATGGATGGTAGAACACAAAAATACACATTTAGGTGTTATAACTGGTGATAAAACGATAGTACCAAATAATCAGAGTAATATTTTGCATTACAAAATGTACATTACTATATAGGATTTGATTTTAAAAGCTTGCAAATTTTTTGGACGTGCGTGTATACTGTATTTTATCAAATTGAATTTCTCTTAAGCCACACCAAAAAGAAATATTGTCCTTCGCATTTTTATGACAAAAGCCATGGGGCGGCAAGCATTTTTTAAAAAAATTTATGTCAAGTTAGAATTTTTTTTTTCCAATAATACTTTTAATTTACACTCCATATGAAAAACTTTTCATTTGCATTATATTAAATACTGTGGAAATCTACATGTATAGATTATTTCAGCCAGTCACCATTTCTGTCAGTTAATGGAATGTTTATGCCTTGATATATACTCCATATCTGCATCAACCTTCACTTTCCAGAGAGATAAAAAAGATCAAAATCTTAAAGAAAAATTATTCAATACAATAATCCTTGATCCTTGTCATTGTTCTGCAATTGTCAAACAATTAAATAGTGTCAATGTGTTTATGTAACTCTTTTTCCCAAAATTTCCCAAGTTCAAAGACTGCCACGCAATCCTTTCATGTCAGTAATTCGAAAGATCATTATTTTGTCACTTGATAAATTATTAAAGTGTAATTACAAATGGGTGTTTGGAGTAGGCCCCTAGATTATTCAATGAAGAAAGTCAAAATACGATGATAAAATGCAGAACTTAAGATGTGTAAGCTACATATTTGACTAAGACAGGTCGATGTAGTAAACAGGACGAGGTCACACCTTTGCATAAAAAAATATCAACCTATATATTGTAAAATATGGTCCTTTACATTTTAAGGTAAACTCACCCCACCCAACCAACAAATTATGTCTTATCAGTTGTCTTTGATCATGATAGAAATCATATTGAAGTATTTTACGTTGCAGGGAAGAGTGCAAAGACAGTGATGTGGGCAACGAATGTTGGTAACGAGCATGGACAAGTAATCATGTCTGTGTTGACTACCAGTGAAGGTCATGGTCTTGCAGACATGATTACTGGCATTTGTCGTCGCTACCAGACAGCTGGAGTATTACCACCACGCTTGCTGTATGTCGACCGCGACTGCTGTGGGAACAGTTGCGTTCTGAAATATTTCACATGGCCATATTTGCTTGTGAGGTAAATGATTATAAATTTCTTTTTATGTGATATAATACAATATTTCATTATTCCCTCAAATTTCCATTCTTTATGTTATTAGTCATTTTTAAAATCTAATGCTACAATTGGATTGAGCATACCTGGAAATTGTGCATGGAAGAAAATATCTTGTCATTCTGTGCAGTATTTGGTACATTTTTATAAGGTTTTAATTTAAAAGAGAGGTTGTTTAGTTTAGTTTGTGTGACATAATTGTAATTGACGTGAAATAATGGGATCCATGACGTCACAATGTCTGCGTGAAACGGCATGATATATCAATTTATCTTGGCTTTCTTTCATGAACAAACTCCATCTAACATAGCTCGGTAAGCGAGAACTTTTGCAAAATCCTTGAAATTATTTGACTAAACATAAGTTTTTCGTGCTGAATGACCTTGAGTATTCAATGATTAACAATTTTTTTTTGTTTTCTTTTTTATATATATAGGTTGGACATTTGGCACTTCATGAGAAGACTGTCTAATGGTTGTACTACAGATGCTCATCCACTGTATGGGACATTTATGCGTCGACTAAGCCGGTGCATCTTTAAGTATGAGGAAGAAGATGTCACTCTCCTGAAGAAGGCAAAGAGGGCTGAGTTGATAAAGCAGCATGTACCAGATCCAACAGATGCAGATGTAGTGCAACATATAACGGCAGCCGAGTTGATGTTGCACTGTCGGCGAATGACCAGAGGGACAGTAGAGACTACCACTCTCATCAGTCAACTGATACAGTCCCTGGAAGGCGATAAAGGTCTCGACATTCTAGGAGTGCCACTCATCGACAGTGTCAAAATGACAGAGATATGGGCCAAGCAGAGCCAGCATGATGGTTGTCTTCAGGATCCAGAGGACATTCAGCTTTATACCAAGACTGGCACATTAAAGAAAGGTGGTGTACAGCTTCCGACATACCGATGTGCTAGAGGATCCACCTCATTGGAGAGCTTTCATCTCCACATGAATAGGTTTATTCCAGGTACAGCAATGTTCACTATGATAAATTGAAATGTATCACATACATGTAGAAAAATAATGTCTGAAGAAATATATTAAGAGAGGCTAATTCATCACTTTAACCTGGCATAAAAAATCTTGATCCCCAACTCAGCCTTCTGATGTAATAAATGCTGTCAATCCTTCTGAAAATGCTCCGAGACAGTAACAACATTTTATATACATTTTGTGTAAGTGTCTACTTTTTAAGATATGAATAAATGTCCAATAAATGTAACACAGTGTTCTGTAATAAATGAATTGTTAATTTCTCTCTCAACAATAAGCATTTAAAAGAATTAAAATTTTCCTTTTGATGCCATATGAATATATGTGATATTTAAAATAAACTTATATATTGTGGTTGCATTGCAATTCAGATGATGTACACATGGTATACTAATAGTTTAAACATCAAACCATTCATGGGAAATTATTCTTTAGTATGACATTATGATTGGAATTAAATGATGAATCTATATCAAGAAAAGATATATGAACACAAAAATAACTGTAATAACTTGTCAGAGGTGGGTGGAGTTTGCTTTATGCAACAGTTTCCACCACCAATAAAACTAAAAAATGAAGTCGGTACTTGAACACATCATATTTATATGTCAGTTTAAGATTGTGCATTGTTGTTTATTGTCCAATTAAAACATAGGTCATTTGCAGACATGCTAGTTTCAATGGTGGATGAAGACTCCATGGTACCCAGAGAGAACCACCCAGTAACTGGCAATTTTCCAACACTAGGCATTGGAATCACTTTACAATTATTTAAACTGTTCTGGGTTGAAGGGAATTGAAACAATGCCTAACTGTGGGGTCAGCAATGTAGAATACTGAGCCATCATAGCCCCTTGAATTAATGAAAATTCTCAAGCTTGTAAATATATACTATAGTTTAATCTACACCGTTTCTCTTTCAATACACATTACACTTTAATTTGATTTAGTACTTATGATCATTTCACATTTCCTTTACAGGTACCCTGGCTAGTGATGTAAACTTCCAGGTTTACCTATTGGATGGAATTTATCCCTGGAATGAAGATCGACGAAAGGAGGCAGCAGGTCACGAACACAGTGCACCTTTATCGTATGATGGGGCCCTCCAGCACTCTGTTAGCCAGCTGGCTAAAAAACTTTTGAAGACTGACCCTTGTAAAGATTTCCAGGTCCCTGGAAAGTACACAGGTATGAAAAAAACCTGGGTGTATTCTCGTTTCTCATTTATTCATTGAAATTGTGCTACAGAGTAGGCTAAGTATTTTTTTTTTAACTTGTTTCACAATTTTTTTTAAAAATTAAATAATATTTAAATTATATAATGATGTGTCAGCCTCATCTATGATTTATACAAATATTTAAAAAAAAATTATTGCTTATTAATTTACCAATTATTTACTTATATTCTTAATTAATTGCCAAAAGTGGATTGCTGCAGTGAATTATTAAAATACCTACATACAGGCTCTTAATTGTTACAGGATGCATTTAAACTTGTACTCATTGTTAATCTGCTTATGCAGAGTTTTTAGATTTAGGAACTTTTGTTGTTGTCTTTAATTTAACTATTTACTGCATAAATCTTCGTCATGTACAGTCAACTTCAGAAATATAGAAGTTGGTAATAACTAAATATTATAAATATTGAACAAAATATCAAGGTCCTTTGTTTTAATTTCAGTACATAAATATCCTGAAATAATGAAAAACTTTTATAATATATTAAATTTTAATGGTCTCAAGTTGTCTTAAGACAATCATGATACTGCAGCTAAAACAAAACCAGGTCAATGAACAGTTTTTTTCTTCAGCGTTACTGTTGAGGATACAAACAATACTTTTAATCTTTGATTATATGTTGTTACTTACAAAGCTGGAATATAGCATTCCTATATTCTTTCATGTTTAAGATATAAACAAATATTGATCATTCCCTTAAGTGCTTACAAATATTAACATTCATTCAGGTGAACTCATTGGCTTGGAGTACCTGTATTCTCAGTCTACTGGTGGGACTGTAAGATACCAGGAAACTGCCAGGTCCATTGAGGATATTCCCAGCAGGAAGAGGAAACTGGTGAGGAGGATGAAGGTTTTGAAGAGCTTGGTGATATTGAAGATCCTACTGTGCCACTTCTTCAGCCAGAAATTACGCCAGCTGAAGCCCCAAAACCAATCCTCCATATTCCTCCACAGGAAGAATACCAACAGCTTGCAGCGGGTTTGTTTTATTTCTCATACATTTGTTTCATTCATTGTAAGGGACTAAATAGTTTTAGTAAGTATAGAGTCAGCGATCCTTTTGTTGTGGAGGTGAATTAAATCTTAACACAATTGATAACTTTGTGAATAATATACATGATAGATAGATGTGTATTCAAGTTCCAGGAGTGCTTGAAAATATTAGCACATATTCCTGAAAAGTTAATTTTTTGGAAGAGCAATTATGCAACAGGTGGTGTTCCACAATGAAACTGGGTTAACCATGCAGTCATTCATCTATCCTTTTTAAGATTTTAATAAAAAACAAGGAAGCAAGAACATCATTATTTTGTGTAAGGTTGTTGCATGCTCTCTAGATAATTTCACTCAATACTAAAATATGGCTGCATGTCACTTGCTAGTTGTATGTACAGAGAAACAGGCAGAGTCCATGCAAAAATTTAATGTTTTTTAAATTAAATGAATGGTACAATTGATAAATAGTCAGGAAATTGTTTTCTTGTTTAGGTGACACAATTAATGCAGTCATTATAATTGCAGAAAAGTATATGTGCATTATAGGCTTAATCTAACTACATGTAATCTCATATTTCCATAATCACCTAGATTCTCTTGTGACCTTTGAAAGCAGTTGGCTATATGTATAATTTTATAAGACAGTATTTTCATGAATCAAGTATAAAACGTTTTATAAATTTCACTGCATGATAATCTGTAAATATTCATTTCAATTTTATTATTCCACAGGGATTTCTGAGGAAGCAGACTTGGAACCACCTACAACTACTGGACTAACAAGAGTGTCTGGAATAACCAGCGGACAGCCTGAGCATTTAATGGCTGACATTCAACCATCACATGCTGCTGAGGTGCAATCCATTCCTGATGATGTAAGACAAAAAGTTCACTGTTTACACTAATGGAATCTGTAATCCATATGTCTTGTAATATACAGGGTTATCTCATTTCTGGATTATACCCACACTATTGCAATGGAATAAACTTTCAAGAGTGTAAATCCTGGGACCATTGCTCACCACAGTCACAGAACTGTCGTAGATTAAGTAAATGACATGAAAAGCATCTATATATTTGGTCACTGTAAGTGGCTTGGAATGTTTATATAACAGATAACATACATTTTGGATCATTATTTTGTTATTTAATGATGATTATGTGTTTAGTGGTGCATTTATAGCCTACTAAGCATATTCTAAATATACATATAAGAGCTTCTTATATTTGGAGGAAGGGGATGTAGTTTTTCGTTTCAATGTTGAAGGAAACTAAAAAGTACATAAAAAGAAATGCTAAATAGCCTACATGTAACTTGCAACTTGTAACATAAGGCTGAACAATCCTATTCCTTAAATTGATCTCATGTTGATTAACTTCAATGTGCTATGATATCAATGTACAAGGAGTAATTATCATTACCTGGTACCAGAAAATGCTCTTGATTCAAATATATTGTAACCATGATAAAAACAAAATGTACTCTTGTCTCTTGAAGGGTCTCCCCTCTGTATGACATTCTGTGTGGGACAACAAAGGAATATTATTCAGAAATCTCATCCAAATTTACATTATGATTACATTAAAATACTGACCATCGGTGAATTAAGAATTTTGATGTCTTTAATAATTAATGCTTTTTTTTTTTAATAATTACTGCTTTTTTGTGATTTTCAGAGTGACATTGGTCCAGACAATATACCTGGCTACTCCAGTGTCATTAACTTGGCAACTTTTTTGGTCACTATGAGAGAACAGGTTATAGGACTAACAACAGAACAGGCCAATGAAGTTATCCGGCTGTGGAATTTGCTGTCTGACTATGACAAATCCAGGACTCGATTTCCTCAAAGAGTTTCATCAGCAGGATCTGGGCGATTTCGCAGCAAAAAAAAACAAGTGGCACTTGGTGTTGTCAGTATAGAAAGGTATGATATTCTTGGGTTGTATCATAAATAAGGTGGCTGATCATAACAGCTTCTTGAAATCCAGATGTTCTTGGATTTAGAAAATAGAAGTTTGTTACTGCTACTTCTCAAAAGGAACTCAAAGAATCAGATTTACCGATTTTTTCAAATTTTTTTGTTAAATGATACAAAATGCATAAAAACTGATTGGCCTGAAATGATCAGCAGAACAAGAATTACATCTGTTTAAAATTTCAGAAGAATTTAATGTACTGATTTTTAGTTATGGCCCCTGAAATGTCAATTTTTAACAATTTTCATAGTTTTTGGCTATTATCTACAAAAATATAATAGCTAGTACATAAATTTAAAGTAAAAATTACAAATATAATTAGTAAAACCAAAATTTACAGGAATGATGTGTGGAAGGTCCTTTTCTAAGATTGCCAAAAACCATGGTCTCCAGTGCAGGACATAGTTTAGAATTGGACCCTATGGGGAAAGAAATTGATATATACATATATTCTTTCTTTTACAGAGCTGTTCTTGGACCAAATGCCACAAGGTCCAACTGGCCAGACTGCAACCGCTATGTCGAAGCAACGGTAGAAAGACTTTTACTTGCCTATCCTAGCGACAAACGTTCAAGAACAGCAAAGACCTGCATATCAAAATGGACATTGGTCAAGGAAGCCTATTCCAGGATTCAGACCTTGATAAATTCCAACAACAGAGTCATGGACAACACTGACATACAACTACCAAGCTTAAATGTCAAAACCATTCAACAGTGGTAAATTTCTTTATGATGCATCTTGTATATTTCAAAATATTTAAGTCCTCATCAAGTTCTATAATAGAACACCATCGAAATGCTATGGATTGAAAAGAAATCTGTATGTACACTTATCAATGTTCATAAAAAATATTTTGTTTATTGGTTAAATACGCACCAGTATGATACGACAGTTAGGGGCTGGTATAAAAATAACACTAAACCTTTTGCTACTCAATGGATGGAAATAGAATCATTTCCTATATATACTTTATCACTTTATCATTTTCCAGTCACATAAAAACAATTAAAATGAGGACAACACAAAAAAGCATGTTTAAATGCTGACATGATTTCAGAACAATTTTTTTAACATGATATTCAATCATAATTTTATAGATTACACAATCTAAGTTTTATCATTTCTATTTTGTAGGCATAACAAAAAAGGAAAGGCAAAAGATCTGAAAATCTTAATGCAGGGCCTGCAACTTCCACAGCCTTCATTTACTGGTATTGGGGCACTAGCACCTAAACCTAAACACGAGGTTGCTCAACCACGCCTGCTGGACCCATTCCATTTTGCAAGTCCTCCAGATACTGCTGGTGTTGCCAAACTGAAAGTTCCAACACGAAGACTGCGACCACACATCCGTCACATCCTTCCAATGCCAGCTCCACCTACATCTGCACCAGTTCTCCCCTTTCCAATTGTATTGGCTCCAGCAACAGCAACCAGTTCTGTGCCATCACTTCAGCCATTACAAAGGACAAAAAGGAGAAGAGAAGGGGTGGAGAAAGAATTTGTGAAAAGGAAGTACACCAAGTCTTCAACAGTGAAGCGTTGTAGCAAGTGTGGTCAAGAACGTCATCCACCACAACACCAACAGTATATGAGATACAGGTTTTGTTTCCAGACAGACAGTTTGCCTTTTGAACAGTGAAAGGCAAATTTGCAGGCACAAGGTGTGGCCCGAAAAAAAACGCTACCATGAATAAAAAGCTGCAATTCCGTAAAAATTACTTTTATGAACATTCTGCAGACTTATATATATATATATATATGTACATAAACACTGCCAAACTGTAAATGTGTATATAAACTAAACAATAAAATTTTAATGCTGCCTACTGAAAAATGTTTTATAAATGCATGATTTTATCATAGTTTATAAAATTGTTGTATAGTAGAAGGTTCCAAGCCCTTGTAAAAGCAGCGAAGATTTTTATTGACAAGATGAAAACCTGGCTTTTTTGTTACACAAAAATATGAAAAATAGAATTTAGTAATATGTTAATTTTTAATAACTTTAACAGACATAGGTAGGACAATAAGTGACTTTATGATTTTTTCTTCAAAACCCAATAATACATAATATATTAAAATATATTATCATATACACTCACCTATAAGTTACCTGTAAGTCAAGTTTTCTGGATTAAGTTTTAGATCTAAAAAGGGGGTACCGACTTATAGGCGAGTCCTAATTGGTAGGCAAAAAATCGTAGCTCATAAATTCCAAATATATGAAAATTCAAGTAGGAGACGAGGATAAAATTAACATCACTGAGTTCAATTGAAGGGTTTTTTCAGTTTAAAGAAATTTTTTTTTCATTAATGCTACATGGATTTTTAAACCATGAGGAGGTGTCACTTAAGTCATGTTTGTACCCAGTCAGTCAGAACATCTGTGGTCTGAGCACTATATAACATCTGAACTCTATACAATGTCTGAACACCACCAAAATGGAATATTGTAACATCTAAATTTATATTATGAAATGGAGCATTTCATTTCCTGATCAAAGCAAAGATATACTGGAAATCGCTAAGCATAACAAAGTTGAAGCAGTGCAGAACAAAGCCGGGTCCACAAACGCATTACTTTTATGGAATAACTAAAAAATGGTCTATTCTGTCGTTCTGCCAGGATTGGTCACTTAACGCGAGTTATTGAATGTTACGGCATGGACATGTAAAGTGTGATTTAGCTAAGTTATTTACAGGAACTGTGAGCAAAAGTTAAGTTCACAGCAAAGCCAATGCTACCTTGTTGAAATTAAATATATACACGAGTGAAATATATATCTCTGGCATCATAACATAATTAATTGGGTTGGTAATTTGAATATGTGTTTTGAAAACAAGTATTAGCCATTACGAACCCTGACTAAGTCTACATATTTTCTACATGCTGTATAGGTTTTTTTTTAATGTACCTGAAATTTTTATTAAATATTGGTAAGATTTTCTTTAAAAACAATTCCCAATCAGATTTTTTACTTTTTTAACGGCAAATGCAAGATGTTGGCCAAAGTCTACCTCTGACTTAAGGCGAGTATATATTGTAGTTCTGCACAACAAAAAGGCTTCTATAGTTCAACTGGCAAGAACACTTTCTGTTCATGGAAAGAGGTCCGAGTTCGAATCTCGGTGGAGGCAATAAGTTTGTGTAGTTCTATTTCATTTTTTAATATACTAAAATAATGCTTGCTTTAAAAAACTTATAGATGAATAAATTTGTTTATGGCAGCATGATATTTGTTCAAAAAATATACTTAATATTAAAGATAATAGGCTATTCTTTTTTTTATGTCCCTCTCCTTCGTAGAAGAAGAGACATATTGCTTAGCTGTTGTTTGTAGGTCAGTTTCCATCCATTATATCTGCAGTGGTTGGAAATATTGAAATGAAATTTGGTATACAGATATATCATGACAATACCAAGGTCAAGTTCATATATGTTTACAGTCATAACATTTTTACAGTTATACCCTTTGAACAGAGAAAATTTTTAATAATTTACAGTTTTCCTTGATCTTTTTGTCCTTTTTTCTTTTTTCCTTTCCCTTTTTTCTCTCCATTTTAGCCCACCATCAACAAATGGTGGGCTATTCATATGGACCTGCATCCATGGTCCGTCCGTCGTCCATCCATCCAGAACAATTCTTGTTAAAAGTATTTCTCAGAAAGGACTGAAGGGATCTCCTTGAAATTTGACATGTAGGTTTCCTTTGAGGTCTGTCTTATTGTGTATATTACATTTTCAGAGAGATTGGAATCCAATATGGCCTACAGGGGGCCATCTTAGTTTTTTACCAAAGGAAGTTTGTTACCGATATTTCTCAGAAAGTACAGAGGGATCTACATGAAATTTGATATAAAGGTTCACCTTGAGGTCTAGTTGTGCATATGACATTTTCAGAGAAATTGAATTCCAACATGGCTGACAGGTGGCCATCTTGGATTTGGACAATAGAACTATGTATTTCTCAGGAATGGAAAAATTAAAACGTCCTTCAATTATGAAATGGTTTAGATGAATATAAAGGTCATTGTTTGAACTTTGTAAATATATGTGGCTTAATATTGACAAACTATTAGTAAATTATAATCTGAGAGTAGAAACAGAAAATCTGAAGACTGGAAACTACGAAGTATCGTATTGAATTTTAATAGACTTTTTTTTCAAACGTAAAAGGAAAAGTGACCTCTTCATTGGATTTCAAATTTAAAAGTTTGATTAAAAAGATAAGATTTTGAACTTTCTAACCATATTTGCCTTAATAAAATATAACCATAAGAAAATATCGGAAAAGTAAGGAAAATATCAAGATATGAGAAATTTCCATAGCAAAAACAACGTAAACATCAGTAAACACCATGTGCATATTTCAAACAAAAATGGAAAAGTGGTCCAATTCTTTAAACTCGAAATGAAAAACTGGACTGGATAGGTTATATTTTAAACTTTATCCCCATATGTGCCCGAATATTTGGAAATAAGCGAGATGATTGACTTTAAGAGAACTTTTCCTTCTTTGTCCTCAGTAAATTTCCAGGTAACACTCAAGTAAAATTTCCGCAATGACTGTCCACTACCGGAACCAAATTCCCAGTTAACACGGGTCAAACATGTACTACAAAGACAAGTTTATTTGTTTACTACACCTGTATCAAAATAAACAAAATGGTAGTTGGACAATTTTTCACCAGATTACACCATTGAGATGTTGGCCCCAAAAATTGCAATTCCCCCGACTCTGATGCACAAAGCGACAGGTTTATACTTTGCCATGTCTGATCCTTCATCCATTAGTCACCGTCTACAGACTCTTGCTAAACCTGTAGCTAATGCAGTGGTTAATATTTTACAGAATTGTTTACTAGAAACCATTACACAACAGCTTAACCTAACAATTGACGAAATAATGAAAAACAAAACATTAAAAATTAATGAAATTGTAAAAGAATTTGATGATACACGTACAAAAAGCTGTATTGAACCATTAAAATCCGAACTATTCGAGCAACAAAACGAAATAAGCGAACTCAAAACCAAATTGCTGAGTAGAAAAATAGTCAACGTACTCGCAATGATAGCCAATGCAAAGAGCAGTATACTCGCCGGAACTACCTTATGTTTATCAATGGTTCTTGTCCTCATTGGAAAAAAAACCCGAAGTATTGCCAAATATTCTGGACAAACGACGGTGGGATTTTCAGCAAAATCTGGAGATGGAATTTACGCGTTCGTATTCCGCCTTCATTGCTTGACTAAACGCGCAAAATGCTTTACAGCAGTACAGACATCTGAATATCTTCAAACTTATTTATGCATCCGTTACGTTTACTTTATGTATGTTGTACAATCAGAGGCTCTCTATCTTACTTATAGATTGAACTATTTTCTCGCCCGTCAAGTTTACTTTTCGACTAAAACTTTGTTTTATGTTAATTGTTCCATAAACTGCATACTCCAAGCTTAGTCAATCAAATGTTTCTACATGTGATTTATGAAAAAACATAAATCTTTTAAAATGTCCGGGATAAAATACAAATCCGATGAAAATTTGACAATCATGGATCTCTGGAAATCAAGAGATGGGATAAGGTGCCATGTAGGAGTAAGCATCCCCTGTTGACGTGAGGAAAATATCCTTGTCACAATTTCTACAGACGTCTAAATCGACCGCTATCGAACAGTCAACACAACGATTTACTTAGTGAAACAGAGTAATCGCAAAGAGGACTATTATACCGACCGTAAATTTTGTGGAACGTTGACAACAAACGCTGTCGATATTCTGTGTCAATTATTTGTCACTGAGTAGTTTCCCTCTGTGTATGAAATGTTCATATGTTGAACATGCCCTGGCATAACTCATCATTTGTGAAATATAAACGCCATATGCAGGTGATTGTGGGATACTACCACTTAAATGTGGAATATTTACGATGGGAAAACCAAAATCGTCGCTTTTGTCGTATAGCTTAGTTGTTAATTTTCCGTCTATGTCTATAGTAAGCAAAATGTCTAAGTGTGATTGATTCTGTTGTATCTTCAATTTCTAGTTCGCTGGGATATACCGCATTGACATATGTATGATTGTTATTATTAATTTACAAAACGGCGTCGTCTAAATGTCAAATTAAAGGCCACCACTAGCTTTTTTTTTCTTTTGATTCAGCAGTTTCTGAATGAAGTCTGCTGCGTATGAATAAAAGAACAGGTCAAACAATTAAGGGGTACAATTGGTTCCATTAGGAATACCGAGAGTCTGTTGAATACGTTTCTATGTATGTTTCTTCATTGTTAAAATCAATTTTGTTTGTTTGTTATTTTACCCATTTCATTCTTGCTGATGGTCAATATATACGACACCTATATTTTATCGTGTCGTTTTAGGTTTCTTTACATTTCCGATGTATACTTTCTGAACAGATATTAGCTTTAAATCCTCCAAAATGATTCGCTCAATAATAGTGTTGGCCGGTCATTAACCACTCTTAAAGCAAAATATAAAAACTATGTTGCAGTATGAATCTCTTTGCTACACTGACAAGTTTTTAATTTCCTATACGGCTCCTGTTTCTGATGCCAAACACAAAATTACTGAATCATATCATATATCCTTGCTTCTTATATCTGGAGATATCCAGCCAAATCCAGGATCCAGTACTAGTACCTCAACCACCAACACTATCAAATAACCATTGCAGTATCATAAAACTTAACATAGGCCTACGTGGTCTTCAGGTTTTAAAAGGTATCAAACCCTCTGTAGGTCCTATAAGGTATACTCGCATTTCGTGATGCCAACTGCTCAGTAGACCATTTTCGAGTTGTTTGATTCCGTTCAATAAAATTCAGTGTCCTCCAAAGGATGACGCATTTGATTATTCCGTTCATTTTGATCACAATAGTTAGTACTCAGACAACGTGACGTCATCTGACAGCTGGGCAAGGTCGATTCAGGTTATGTAATATTTTCACTGACGTTATTCTTATTTCACTTCATCTGCGAGGAATTATTTTTAGTTAAATTACCTGTCTTGTAAATATGGGAAGTGTCACCACTTTCATCTAACTTAATTTTCAAATTTAATGCCTATTACTTCATGATATTAATATGTCTGGTCGTATATTTTATAAATTATCCGGAATATAATGATGCGCTACTTTGCGCGCTCTCTCTCTCTCTCTCTCTCTCTCTCTCTCTCTCTCTCTCTCTCTCTCTCTCTCTCTCTCTCTCTCTCTCTCTTACATTATTAAATCCCTGATAAGACAAGCAACAATAACAATATTTCATGTTTTTATTTATTCGTCATCCTTTCATGATTCCGGAATACTGCGGGTTAGTTGAAAGAAAATACATAGATCTAATACGAGGAATCATTTGTTTATATATCTGATGAATATAAGACGGAGAAATATAATTATATATCAACTTATCACTGCAATTTCTTATGTATTACAATATGTATACAATATTAAGTCTTCCTATAAGTTCTATTTCTTTACCTTCCACCACAAATTGTGCGTATGTTTTGCAGTAAGATTTGATATATAACGTTTAATATATAAAAACAAAATAGAAATCGTCGTCTCGTCGTCGTCGTTGTTATTTATTATCATTTTAAAATACATCTATGCTATCTTGTTATTGCTAGGGTAACTAGTTGTATTTTTAGAGTATCTTTAATCCTTTCATCCCTTCCCTCCAGAAAACAATGGATCGGTCTAAACAGTAAAAGCAGAATACCATGTAAACCTGAGGGGTGACCGGGTTTGCATTGGCGGCTTGATAAATGCAGTGGCATTTCATTATCTCGAGATAGCACTGTGTCTGGTTCTTACGTAATCCGTTGTGGCTCTGTTTTTTTGTTTGTTTGTTTTGTTTTGTTTTTTTAGTCACACGGCGCTTCAGTTTTGGTGTCTTTCTTCATGTGAGTGACTTGTTCAATGATCACCGTTTTATTACACAAGTCAACATCTCAGGTTAACATCGTAATATGATATATTAATGTGGTTTGAAATGAAAACAAATTCCATCTCGGGGACATTTAATGCAGTTAAGTACGAATTCAATGTATAATATCTATGCTTAATTTTTAGGGGAAAAAAGGAGTTTTTCTTTCTTGAAATCGTTAGATTTCTTCACATACTATATAAGATTACTCTTTCCCTAAGAGGAATGCTTTCACGGGATATTATTCCAATGAATATGGCATGGATCTATATTTACATTGGAAATTTAAAGATACGTCATTCCAGTTGCAGTTAACATTTACCAATCATATATGAGAAATTGGTATTTAAATTGCAAAACACGAGGAAGGCAGTGTCAGAGTTTGTTCATTGTGCAGGCTGGTAAATCGTTCGTCAGTCCTACGTACATCTCAACTATACCTTCAATAAAAGACATTATGCAACCGAGTTGTAAAACACCGCGGCAAATCTTAGGGTGAGTTTATCGTCTATAGATTAATTCTAATTTACATATGTTTTAGTCAACATTTCATATATTGCATCGGTTTTCTCATTTATCTTCTTTATCACTTACAGTTTGAAGCTAGCTCGAGGCATCAACCAAACTACTCTCCTGAAATAGTTTCACAGGTTTCAGTGGGTTACATGCAAGGTGAATGCAAAAATAGTAATCGGACAAGCGAATAACGTTCTGTGGCGTTCATATTTACCTAATTTTACCACTTAATTATGTCTATTTTAGGTCTCCGTAGAAAAGCGTTCGTTTCCCTCCATTAGATAAAGAAAAGATTTTGTAAGCATCAGCTTAAACAAGAAATTTGGATGAATTGAACTTTTGTTATCATAAAGTTAGAAAAATAACTCAAAATTATCTAAACCGAAAGTTTACGTTTATTTCCAGTGGTAAATCCCCGTTAACAGCAACACAACAAGACGTCAGCATTGTTCTATCTCTATTATACTACTGCCCACACTCTTTTTCATTATGTGTATGACGAATTTCTAATTATAGTCATGAAATTTGAGTACATGTTTTCTGATAAAATTAGCAAAGATCTGCCTTGCACATGTAGTTTTAACAAGCATAAATGTGATACTTGTATTCAAAGGAAATATCTTAAGTTACTCACTGACGCAGTTTTACAAAGTATGAATGGATTATATATAAATAACACCCCGATCTTGATAAAATCACTTACTGTAAAAAACAGTGTGAAACAAACTACATGCATATACAATTGTAAGTACCTTGTTTTTCCTGCCCAACCAAAGCATATGCGAATTTTTAACATATGTTGCTGGTAATTTTTAGTCATACATTTCATGTGTCATTGATGACTTATCAAAAATAGTTAGGTACCGCATGGCGGAAACATATTCACACCTGTCGTTGATTTAAACTCACCTTAAATTCGTTTCCCTCCATTTAAGGGTGAAACGATTACCTACACAATAACAATACATAACTTTCGTGTGAAAAATTGAAATATAAATTTCTCTACAACGTTTCTATCATTGACCATCAAAATAAATATAAAAAATAAACTTCTGTAGATTACATTTAATATAACATTAATAATGAAAAAATAGAGAGGGGTTTTCACACCAATGCGCTGTTTCTATCTGCATCACCGGAAATAACTTTTCTTCATATCAAAACTAAATTGAATCTAAATTTACAGTGGGACTCGGGGTTTATCTATCTTTAGTACAACGGGTCATAATTTACATACAACAGTACACTGTAGAAGTGTAAAAAGTATTAGCTATATCATTGGTAATAACTTCAAACAGATAAAAGCATGTGATTTTTGTAAACGTGCAGATGAATGTGTATATCATACTTTAAAAAAAGGTCGAAAGCCGGTATTTAAATAAGGCATGTAATACTATACGCCATATTGTTTTATTCCACGTGAATGATATTGAATGATATATACTTCAACACACACACACACAAACAAACACACACACACACACACACATATATATATATATATATATATATATATATATATATATATATATATATAATATATATATATATATATATATATATATATATATAATCCATTTTTGTAAATATACAGAATTACAATCATCAATGTATCCAAGTACGACAGGTCCAAGATGCTTACAAATATCACAGAAATGGAACTGTTGTACTAACAAAGGAAAACTATTGTTTAACGCTTTCACCCCTGAATATCGGAGTGTAATAATCATTTCTGTTGATTATGACTGGTCTATAATGGTCTGTAGTGTTGAAAGTGTTAAAAGAGGACATTTGTTGTTTACCAAAGACAAATATTTAATATATACATATCATTAACAATTCCAACATTTCAGTTTTACAATAAAGGCCAAAAGAAATGCAGCTTCATCAACAGTGATGGAATTTGATATAAATGTAAATGTATATCCCCCAAAAGAAACTGGTTTCATACAAGGTCAAATGATGAATCTAAATGCATTGCTAATGTTACGTAAATGGTGTCAACATCGAATAATCAAGAAAAATAAAAAAGAAGAACAAAGTTTATATTCCATGAATAGGACATTTCTTGTGATTCAATAGAAAGATCAATTTAAATAGATAGAGGGTATTTGACATTTGTTTAACAATAATATCGAGTGAGTAAGGGAAATACATATTTAGCACGAGTTTTAAATATGTATTTTTCTTCCTCATGAGATAATAACCATATTATTACAAAAAAAAAAAACAATTGTCAAATATTCTATTTATTTCACTTTTCAGCCATGTTTTGTTACCTGACGTCTAATTAAACAAGAAAAATGTAGTCCCAAACTACAGAAAATTCACAACATTTTGATTGGCTAAAATGAAATATAGAATTTTCCATTTACTGTGCATTTAGTTGTATTATCAATCAGTTAAAATATTACTTAAAATATCAATGTAAAATGAAGATAATATATATTTGATGTATTTTAATAAAATGTAATAAAACGTGTTTATTCATTTATTCTTTGATTTAGGCATTTCATCTGTGTGTTGAATACTGCGTCTGATCATTGGTTCACTCATATACAGACATGTAGCTGTCTATAATTAAATATTGATTAATCAGTGTATAGCATGGTCCTAGTAATGGGACAACTAATTTGCATATGACCTG